>JAJJWW010016966.1:0-161289 GCA_023531295.1 Papaver armeniacum | reverse complement strand
CTTGGCAATCCAAGTTACAAAAATGTGTGGCATTGTCTACTACAGAGGCAGAGTATATTGCAGCTACGGAGAGTTGCAAGGAGATGATATGGATGAAGAGGCTTGTTAGAGAATTCGGTGTGAAGCAACAAAGGTTCATCGTTTACTGTGACAGCCATAGTGCCATCCATCTCATCAAGAATTCGAGTTTTCACTCGAGGTCCAAGCACATAAATATTAGATACCAATGGATACAAGAAGTTCTCGATGATAAGGTCTTGTATATTGAGAAGATCCATACAGATCACAACGGTTCTGATATGATGACAAAGTCGCTACCAAAGTACAAGCATGTGTATTTCTGCAGCATGGCAGGTTTGGTGGTGACAGGTACCTTGCCATAAGTCGTGAGGGGAAGATTGTTGGGATATCACGTCTTATGGACCCCAACAGTCCAGGTGTGCCCTTATCAAATAGGGAGAGCTACATAGCATCCGTCTATGTTAGGTTATAAGAAAAGGCATCAGGAAATGTTTCTTTTCTTCACTAGTGCATCTTCTCTTGGTCGTGAAAAAAGAAAAAGAAAGAGAGGCAGTAAGAGTGTGAAGAAAGTAGTGTGCATCCACTATTTCTTTGGTGAGATTTGAAGTTGTCTTGAAGAGAATAAGGAAGGGTTCTTGTCAAAGATCCGTTTGGTTCGTTGTGGTGAAGATTGTTCCATCAATTTCCACATTTCTTCAAAGGGGGGAAATCTAGGGTTTGCTCAAACTCTAGTAGTAAGTAATCTTACTCTTTCTATTTTCAAATTGATAGTGAATCTCATCTTATTGGTGAATGAATTGTTGATCCATCCTTAGGGGTGAGTGTAATTTAGGCAAATAGTTATCCAAGTGCTATATGCACCTTGAAGTTGTTGTTATCCCCAAATTGGTAGGATTGTGTGTAACTCATTGTTTGATTATAGTGGAAGATTTGCCCATGGTTTTTTACCCTTCACCTTGGAGGGGTTTTTCCACGTAATTGCCGCGTTGTGTGATTGTTTCTATATCGTCATAGTTGTGTATTTCCGAATTTGTGTTTTCATTGCTTGTGTATGTTTCGTATTGCGCATAGCGGCTCGGATTTATAAGTCTCCCCCAACAGATTGCGGACACGAAGCTACGATCGTTACTTCTGTGTTCACATCCAAAGAACATGGTTAGATGAAACCTCCAAATAAAAATGATTAGATAAAATGTAGCTACTATGAATTGTGGTCTCTTTACAACCATCACCAGTTGACTCTTTAATTTAAGTGTTTACGACTTGTGCTAAGCTAATCCATGAATTATTAACATTAAAATGTTTGTTTATAGGTTAATAATTGTAGTTTGTTGTTCAGTTGTCAACGGCAGATGATATATACATAATCCATACAGATGACAACGGTTCTGATATGATGACAAAGTCGCTACCAAAGTACAAGCATGTGTATTTCTGCAGCAGGGCAGGTTTGGTGGTGACAGGTACCTTGCCATAAGTCGTGAGGGGGAGATTGTTGGGATATCATGTCTTAGGACCCCAACAGTCCAGGTGTGCCCTTATCAAATAGGGGGGGCTACATAGTAGCAGTCTATGTTAGGTTATAAGAAAAGGCATCAGGAGATGTTTCTTTTCTTCACTAGTGCATCTTCTCTTGGTCGTGAAAAAAGAGAAAGAAAGAGAGGCAGTGAGAGTGAGCGAAGAAAGTAGTGTGCATCCACCATTTTTTTTGGTGAGATTTGAAGTTATCTTGAAGAAATGAAGAAAGGGTTCTTGTCAAAGATACGTTTGGTTCGTTGTGGTGAAGATTGTTCCATCAATTTCCACATTTCTTCAAAGGGGGAAAATCTAGGGTTTGCTCAAACTCTAGTAGTAAGTAATCTTACTCTTGCTATTGTCAAATTGATAGTGAATCTCATCTTATTGGTGAATGAATTGTTGATCCATCCTTAGGGGTGAGTGTAATTTATGCAAATAGTTATCCAAGTGCTATATGCACCTTGAAGTTGTTGTTATCCCAAATTGGTAGGATTGTGTGTAACCCATTGTTTGATTATAGTAGAAGATTTGCCCGTGATTTTTTACCCTTCACCTTGGAGGGGTTTTTCCACGTAATTGCCGCGTTGTGTGATTGTTTCTATATCGTCATAGTTGTGTATTTCCTCATTTATGTTTTCATTGCTTGTGTAGGTTTCGTATTGCGCATAGCGGCTCGGATTTATAAGTCTCCCCCAACAGATTGCGGACACGAAGCTACGATCCTTACTTTTTGTGTTCACATCCAAAGAACATGGTTAGATGAAACCTCCGAATAAAAATGATTAGATAAACAGTAGCTACTGCGAATTGTGGTTTCTTTACAACCATCACCAGTTGACTCTTTAATTTAAGTGTTTACGACTTGTGCTAAGCTAATCCATGAATTATTAACATTAAAATGTTTGTTTATAGGTTAATAATTGTAGTTTGTTGTTCAGTTGTCAACGGCCGATGATATATACATCACATACGACATTGTTTCGATGACCAGAATCACCTCATCTATGGCGTTTGACAAATAACTGGTGAGACTAGTCATACATCTGTGACATGTGATGAACTAATTTCCTAATAAACATATATAATCAGGCAAAACAAACATCAGATTTATTTATTGCAAAAGCCAAAAAATCGACTCTCGCGTAATCGAGACTTTCTTATTTCTAACACTGGAAAGGTTGGATAAGGGTCTAGTACTTGTAGACAAGCTAACATTTCTATACCTTCAGTAATTATTGGGCGACGTGATTAACCGCTCTAAAACAGAGTTCTCTGTTTCACCCAGTTTATAACGTCTTTTGGGATCTCCAAGGTTGCTGGTCAAAGAGTCGGGCAATTCTCGTATTTTAGTACTGAACAAATCAAAGGGACTTCAATTGCGTCAACAGTCCAAGGTTAGGGGGTAATGCTTCTAATTCCACGCAAGACATGAAGTTCAACCCCCTTAACTTGAATATCACATGTTTTTCTATTAGAAGGTATATCAAGAGACGACGCTGGAGGGAGAGTCCCAATAATTGCGAGTTACTAGGTTGGTAAGACTCTTATCTGACAATGGTAGATATCTAAAGTGTGCAAAACTTGCTGTAAACAGTAGAAAATTGCAAAAGGGTATGCACTCCTCTCGCAGGACCGGTAGTTTCTGTAACGGCCTGAACATTGCGCTACTTGTATCGCATAGCATCATAAGACTTGAAACTCCAAGCATATAAAGAAACTAGGAAAGAACGAATATAATTTTCAATGAGAAATTTCTACATTACTACAAGTATATATACTATATATCTCTTTATACATCTGAATACATTAATGAACACCAGCAGATAAGACAGTATAAGCAATCTGGAACAAATGAAATCCAATCGTAGCAGTCGAAACCGGAACACTTAACGTGACAATAGCAATAGTACCCAAAGCAACACTAGGCCTCATATTCATCAACTTATCTTGTAAAACTCCAACAACACTACAGATACTCGCATCATAACTAGTATAATACTTCTTCTCCCAGTCCATCCAATCCGAAGGTGGTTCGTAATTTCTTTCAATCATTTTTGTTTCATGTATACGTTTTCTTAATACAATCATGTTTTCATCAACTAATCTTCCACCATAGTAGTACCTATTATCTTGAGAAGAATCCCCTCCCATTGCACGTATCTTTGCAGTTGATTTCCTCTTGCTGCTAATCTTCATTTTCCGAGCTGGTAGTAACGGTTTTGGGCTATGTAATTCAGGTAGTAATAGTGATGATGAAGATGAAAGAATTTTTGATTCCATAACTCAAACTAAAATTTGTTTTGGGGGTATTGATTTTGATAATGGATTAAAAAAAATTTGTTCTTGTTCTTGTTTTTGTTTTGAAGGAAGTAGGATTTGAGGTGGTTGTATTTATAAGGAGAGAAGGGAAAGAGGTAGCGTGAAAGCGAGATTAACAAAAAAATATATCGGCTACAGGTGGATTGCAGCAATATTTAGTCGGTTGATTATTGCGTTAAATATTGATGTTGGACTTTAGATTTGCAAGAAATGGTAAGTTATGGCTTACAATTTAAAACTCAAGTTTTGTACTTTTTGACGCGTTTTTATGTGATGGGGGACCTTCTTATCTATCTATATTGCATAATTTCTTGAGAGGGAAAGTGGGACGAGATTCATTTAAGGATGGAAAAGTGGATATTGACAGACAGACTTGTTACAGGGAAAATAGCTAGCAACTGATCATCTTTATGTCTGTGTCTCCGGGCTTCTATGAAACAACAGAAGCCTACCACCGTGGCGGAGAGGAGACGTCTACAACTTGATTTGTGATGGCGCGATATTGACAATGACATTGCTATTATTGCAGTACTAGAAGTAATTCGGCAGAAACACGGTTTCTAGACCGTGTACTGAAGGATGAGTTAGTGTATCAACTTGGTGTAAGGCTAAGTGCTATGGGCGCTAATCTAGCTGCTACATTAGCAATCCACGTTAGCTAGGGCAACCACCTAAATCCTATGGCATAGGAGTGCATCTGGGACCACTGTCCAGCTTTGAACCATTCACGTACTTTTTGAGCCCATAGGACTTAGCCCAGGGGAGATGAACATTTACATGTATTTTCGGAAAACACTCAAATATCAAATATAGTACGCGCATATTTTGGCCTCCAAATATAAGCTTTGAACATTTCAAAGCCCCGGACACCCCCAGACACAAATGACTGAATGAGAGACTTGTCACTACAACAGGTAGAAAACTGGAAGTAGAGAGGATGTCGATGTTAAAAGACAGGACAACTTTGAGTTGTCAAAGTCCAACCCGAAAGCCATACACCATAGAAACAACAATTTATTTGGACTCCTGCTAGAAACTAATAACATGTACTCGCAGTTGAGATAAAAGTATATATAAAAAAATTTAATAGAAGTTCAATAGATATTTGAAGAAGAAAGGAAAATAAAATGTAGGAAACTTCTCCTCTCCCTCCAAGATATCCAATGAAGACAAAATTATATGTAGCAACTCTACTATATCTTTTTTTTTTACGGACTTAGAAATTCAAAATTGCTGACCCTGGAACAGAAGATAACTACAATTGATCTTATGAAAGTAAAACTTACTGCACCTTGCCCTAAAAGGAAAAGCTGTTTAATCTAAACAATAAAAACAAATAAGCAAAAAAAAAAAAAAAGAGTAAAAGAGCTCAAGTATTAATATCTCTGCCTCATCACTCAAGTCTTTCACAACAGATCAAAGAAACGATTCAAAATAATTAAACCTGCAACAGTTGTTTTTTCATAAAAGACCATACTCTACCAAAAAGGTGTTACTACCAGATTCATAAGAAGCTTTTATCTTAAAAGCGGCCAACTCCCCAAACTCTAATGCCACCATCTGTGTAGCCAGTGAAAAGGGTACTTCCATCGGAGCTCCAGTTCAAGCTTGTGCAGTAAAATCTCTGTAGAAGAAACAAATGAAGAAAACATCCTTATTAACAAGAAATATTCTCTGAATTACGCCAGGTGATACATGTTTCAACAATTAAATCGTACGAAAATAAAGGAAAAATACAAAATCGCATGCAATGGCTGAACCAACCAAGAGATGTTTCACAAATTGCATAAGAAACAAATAGCCATGAGTTCAGACTGCTTTGGTCCATGTAACCATGTCTATCACCTTGTACCAGTGTTACACGAACTGACATGCAACCCCGTACGATGTCAGATAGCCAAGAATATTATAACAGTACAGCACAATGGTGGAGCTGAGATTCTAGATAGAGTGGCGCAAAATAAATGATAAGCACACCACGATGTGGGGGCAGACAAGAAAATAACGAAGACATGTGAAAATAGGCTTAGATAAGCTTGAGGAGCCAGTTGGCAAGTGGGGGCAACTGACCCCACTTGCCCATACCTGGCTCCGCTCCTAGTAGTAGCAGGTATATGTGAAAAGCGAGACTTTTGTGTAAGCATGTCTGTCGAACAATCCAGACAAAGAATTGTCCATATGCATAACAGTTCAGAAATATAACGAGTGAGAAAGAGGGAAGCATCATATTGCTTCAATAAAAAGAAAAGCAAATTTGAACTACCAAGGCAAAATTTGTAAAAAGTCAAGGGAAAATGTAAAGAAATATGCACGAGAACATAGTTTGTGGGTAAAATTGGAGACAAAAATGACTACTTTCCATGGGGATGTCCTAACACAGAAAGTCCATTAAACCTAAAATTTGTAACCCCATCATCTGGTGATTGCTAAATAGTTACAGCTTAGTAATAAACAAACCACAAGATGATGGAGATGCAAATTAGGATGAACTGAATCACAATAAAAGTTCTACTTGACAAGTAGAACATCACTACTAGGAGTCAGTCCTCCATTTATGGACAGTCTATGCATCCTTTGCCAGTTGTGTATGCCATAAATGTTAAGGGCCTACTTAAATACAATGTGGCAAATAAAATTTAACTGTCCATATCCACAGACTGTTATTAAACTTCAGACTCCCCTCAAAACAAATTATAAAACCAACTGTATGGAACGGTAATCTAAGCAAAAAGCAAAATGCGTAAACGAAAAAAAGCCACGAGTCACCAAAATTGGTATTCTCTCGACTGCTGAAGTATCTAAGAAACCGAATACCATGATAATAATTATTAAACGAATTCGGCGACAGTGAAAAAACGAGTTATGGCATATGAGCTGAAGCAATCACACAAGAATATGCACCACTCAAGCTTCACCAGATGCATTTGAAAACACAAGGTTGAAATTCAGGACAAGAATATTAGAACGGGAAAATCCCAATAATTAAAGAAGTGGAAAAATGCATTATGGCGTATGAGCTGAAGCAATCACACAAGAATATGCACTACTTAAGCTTCGCCAGATGCATTTGAAAAGACAAGATTGAAATTCAGGACAATAATAAGAGAAGGAAAATCCCCATACTTGAAGAAAGGGAACAACAAAAACCAAACCACTAGTCCAAGGGCAAAACCAGGTAGGGGTAAGTGGGGTCAATTGCCCCCACTTGCCAACTGGCTCCCCAAGCCTATCTAAGCCAATTTTCACATAAACTTCCTTCAATTTGTGTATTTACTTCTTATATGATCCCACATGGTGAGATTTTTTGTTTGCCACCCATTAGCCAAGAACCTAGCTCCACAACACAACTAACTCAGTCACACAAATAGTTCAACACACCAATTCATAAGATGTAACTAGAACACATTTTCAATTCCAGACCTCAAACTTGATATTTCATATGCATGCCATATACAAAATGTAAAGTTATGTCAACAACAAATGACATATATCGAAACTAAATGACCTATATCGAAACTAAACCGACAAGGTGATACTGAATACAACTTAGAGAAATGCACATCAATAATATCAAAATCCAATACAACTACTTACAAAAACACAGATTCGACATGTTAATGAACAACAACATCTTAGTAATAAAGCACATCAAAACATGCAAATTCAGAATAACATCAAAACATAAGGAGTATCAAGACACAACAGAAATATTTTACCTTATTCTTTCCTGCATCAGGTTCAACCCTCAATTCCTGAACGACACTCTTGCTCTCAAGATCCCAAATCTTGACACCTTCCTCAGTAGCAGCACAAAGCCAATACCTATTTGGGCTGAAGCACAAAGCATGAATAATACCACCAGCATCAAGTGAATACAACTTCTTACCCTCAGCCAAATCCCACAACAATGTAACACCATCTTTACCACCACTTGCACACAATGAACCATCAGGTGAAACAGCAACAGTGTTAACATACCCACCATGTCCAGCCAAAGTATTCCTCAACTTACAATTACTCAGATTCCAAACCTTAACAGTCTTATCCCATGAAGCAGATACAATAGTTGGTTGAAAAGTATTAGGACTGAACCTAACACAACTCACCCAGTTATTATGTGAATCACCATCTTGAATCGTATACTTGCACTCACCCAAAGTATTCCAAAGCTTAATAGATCTATCCCTTGAAGCAGATACAATCTGACGATTATCAATCGAAAAAGCAACAGACAACACATCTTTAGTATGACCAACAAATCTTCTTGTAGTTACACCAGTGTTAAGATCCCATAAACGAAGCTCACCATCCCATGAACCAGATAATGCAAACTGACCATCAGATGATAACACAACATCTTGAACAAAATGACCATGACCAGTAAGACGACGTTTAGGAACACCATAGTTTTCTCCTTGCTTGGTAAGACTCCAAACGAGGATCGATTTGTCGCGAGAAGATGAAACAATCATGTCTGAGTTATCGATTGGACAAGCAATGGCTGTAACCATGTCATCGTGACCTTTCATTGTTCCGCGAAGGAATAGATTGTCTGCCATGATTGGTGATAACACAGAGAAACCTTGGTGATGAAGCTCTGGTTTTTTTCTAGGGTTTGAAGAAGCGGCAGCAGGGGAAATGTAGTGTTGTAGAACCCTAAATGATTTTAGCTTCGGATTTTATATGGGGAGGTAGTTAGACTTTTACCCTAAATTTGTGTTATAAATTACGTTTCCTCCCAAATATTTCTGGAATAATTGTTTTTACCCCCTTGGGAGTTTTAGGTTTTGTGCGGTCCGATTAAAAGCATGGGCCGAGTATGGATAGGCCACAGCGGCACGGCCTCACAGGGTCTATTTTTAGCCCAGAATGGGGAACGCATTTCTGATACTTGGGAGGGCAGCCTTGTTAGTTAGCCCCGGATTTTTGCTTACCAAAAGTGTTCTGCTCTTCAGGTTAGTCTTTAGACTATCCAAGATATCCAAAATGAAGATTAATGCTCACTTCAGATCACTTACTGATAGTGGTGCTCATAGAAGATTCATGTACAACTGGAATGTTAATTGTCATTTCATTGTCAAGATGTTGATTTCTTGCTGGTGGATTGGTTCTGAAGGCAATGATGTTACGATAAACTTTGATGGGTCAAGAAAACTGATCTTTATGGTTGTTATGGAGTTATCTTGAGAGATAATGTCATTGACGGTGCTTTCGGTGGTAGTAGTCATATCTTTGTGCTTGTACATGTATTGCAGGTAGCGGTGGACACGGTACAATTTGGCTTGGTTTTAGCCAGAATCGTTAGTCGTGCCAACCATCAGTCGGTTTCCATTATTAATACCTCTACCGAGTAGATCAAGGTTCAGTTTGGTTTTAAACCTGTCTGAGTCGGCTCAATTCGAGGTTCTGTCGATTTTTATTTATTAAGAAATCGGGATTTTCATAATTCATATTTTTGAGACGGATATGCCTTTTGGGGGTTTATACTAACGGTTGTTTTACTCACTTTTCATGTTTCAGACATATCTTTGTGTGGTTAGATTCCACTTGAACCCCAATCATTCGTTGCCATGGATGAGGAAAAATTATTGAATCTCTTTGATTCTAACTGGATTTACAAAGATATCATCGCAACACCATTTTTAATTTCATCCTTGCTACAAACCCGAATTATCAATTTCCATTCAAACTTTTAGAACCAGAAATTACACGAATATCATCTCGTATTCGATCTGTAAGTGAAGATTTACAGTCACAATCAAGCTTTACTTTCCGATCTCCTAATTCAGTTCTAAGACCACAACAATTACAAATAACTAATTCAGAAAAAGAAGTTCAGGAGAAGAAGAAAAAATTTTGATTCATCATCAGATAAAACTAGAGCAACTTCAAATGAATTGATGATGAAGGGTAAAATTGTTAGAGCACTGCTCGATCGAACTCGCAAGTTTTGCTATCTCAAGCGTGTTGTCAATGTTAGTAGCACAAAATTATATCTTGATTTCCAGTCTACTAAAGTCATGTCTCATACTAGGATTTGTTTTTTGTTATATAGTTGAGTACCAAACATCATTGAATAACCCTCGGAGATTGAAGACTGAAGATCAAACAAAGACTTGGAGAACTTCATCAACAAAGAGGTATGTGAAGACTGAACCATTTTATTTACTCAAAGTATTACTATTCTGTTAGAGCGATGCTCGGTTAGACCCACAAGTTTTGGTATCTAATTAAATCTTGATTTCTAGTTACTAAGTCAAGTCTCGGACTAAGTTAGCATTTGGTAGTTGAGTATCAGATATCACTGTCAAAAACTGAAGATCGACAAAGACATTTGAAGAACTTCATTAATCAGTTATGTGAAGACTGGATCATTCTATTTTACTCAATGTCTTACCATTCTATCTTATGAGACTATGTCATATAACTTCTATTATATTTACAAAGAAGAATCGAGTCAAGCTTGACTTGTTAAAATTATCGAAATATGATTCAAGCATAGATGTTCAAAGGTCCTTAACAATATTAGTTCAAAACAATTTATTGTTCGGAATTAATTTGTTGATCAATTGAAAATTTCCCATGCAAATGATTTTATCATTTTGGAATGTTTATGTTAGAGCATAGCTCGGTTGAACCCACCAAGCGTTGGTATGTCAAGTTTGGTTGTCATATTCTAGTGAATCAAAACACAATTAAAGAGTCGCTTGATCATATACTAGAGACAACTTCGTATAGGTTAGGCTAGAAAGATTAGGATGATGAGACATACAAGTATTACTCGAAGACTTGAAGAATGTGAAGAAGTAACAAGATACATCAATGACATCATCCTTCCTCTTGAGGTTAGTAATATTTTGACTTAAACTGTTTCATTCCCAACGTATCTTTCAAGTCGTGCTATATTGAAAACATACTGCGAAGCTGTGAATGATTAAACTCTAGTAGACATAGTGTTAAGAAATTACAATACGAAGTATAACGCTTATCTTTTGAACTTCGTATATAAGACATTGACATAATCATATGAATGCTATTGTGATTATGTGTATGGGTATGGGTGAAGATTTTGTCCTAGGAAACAATGTTTTACATTCGTTTAAAGGAAGTACATTCATTAACTTGTTTTATGAATTTTGTATTAATTAATTTTGTGTTTTTAGGTAATAAATAAAGCTCGGAGAATCGAGAGAGCCAAAGGGAGCGAAGAATTGGAGTCGAGCATTTATGGAGCAGATAGCCAAAGCCCGCGCGCGAATCAGTTGCAACCCAACAAGGAAGACATGGGCTAGAGCTACCCACGACCCGGATCCGAACCCGCTCATCCCGAACCGTTGAGATCTCTATCTTCCACATCCAATGGTCGCTGCCTCCACGTGCATCATAGATCGCTGCTCCCGTGTAACACTAGATCAAGCCAAAACCGCTTACCTCCCTGAGCCGTTCAGATCTTCTCCGCCCATCCTACGCTCGGCTTGCAGCCTTCCCCATCAAACAGCGATGCATCCGCTCAACACCACAACACCTATATAAACCCCAATAACCAAAACCTAATTTCATTTCTCTCCTTCACCCGACAACTCCATCAGACCTCTGCAAAACCCTGTTCTCTCCCGACCAAACTCCACAGACACCACCTCCATCTCCTGCCAAAGCCATCACCACCATCTCCTTTCCCATCACCACAAACCAACAACTCCTACCGCTATCTCTATTCTCTAGTTCACGCTTTCTCCATCACTAGCTTCTCTCAACCTAGGAGCTAGGGTTGAGGCAGTTCGAACTAGGGTTTCCACAACAATCGAAGCATGGAGTAGCAGAGCCGATTAGACAAGAGGGGAGTACGAATCAGAGAGCATGGGCGATTAGGTTTGCATTCAATTTCTGTTTTGAAATTAATTTAGGGTTTGGGAGTTTTCTCTTGCATGTATAAATAGAATTGAGTTGTGGGTGTTTGAGTTCACGCCGGATTAGCCAAAGGCAAACACTTTAGTTTTAATTTTGTATTTTGTTATTTCATCATGTTTTAGTTTAATTTCGCTAGGGTTCGGATGAAACCCATAACCTTTTGCTAAGAATTGCTCATGTTCGATATCTGTTTTTGTTGTGCTTTATTGTTTGGGGTATACATAATCTTAACACATTTGCACTTTACTTTCACAAAGCATGCCATGTATGCTTTGTAGTCGAATTCTTTCTGTAATATGTGTGCAATTCATGCTTCATTGAAATACTATTAATCCTCGACTAGTTGTGCCCGAGAAGACAACTAGTGCTTGGGAGAGATGCTTTAATTGTGATTAGAATACCCATTTTAAGTTAGGTTGAATCATCTAAGTAGTGAACATGATCTGTGATTAGTTGTACTATGACAAGACAACTAATACTAGGGATTAGTTAATTGCTTTGGTTGATAATAACTCTTTCATTGAGACCCTGAAATGGCACTTGCCATTACAAGGGACAAAACAATATCAAAAATTGAACGGTCTTAGGCCGAGGTCGGGTGGTGGATTCGACACCCTAGAGCTCCCTTTTTGTTACAATTTACTCTTCTTTGTTTTCCTTAGCTTAGGTTCAATACATTTCAAATCAGCCGTATCGGCAAAACACCCTTTTGTTACTCTGTCACACAATCGAAAGGGAAATCGCTAGGCTTATTGGAATTGTTATTCATTGCATATCTTTGGATTACCAATATGTGTGACTTAGTAGAACCGATCATAACTTGTTATGTATCTTGGTAAAACTAGTTACGATGCCTGACTTATGTATTGGTATGATTTTTATTAGTTTAACCGATCCTAAGTAATCACCTAAGATGGTATGATCGATATTTGTAATTGGTGTGACCGATCCTAGTAATTGGTGTAACCGATCCTAGTAATTGGTGTGACCGATCACAAAAAGAATGTGTAATCGATCCTTGTAATTGGTGTAACCGGTCCTGGTAATTGGTGTAACCGATCCCGGTAACTGGTGTGACCGATCACAAGTAATACCATGAGAATATGGTAACCGGTCCTGGTAATTGATGTAACCAATTTGGTAACTGATGTAACCGGTCCCAGTAACCATATTAAGGTAGAACCGATGTGTGTGTTTGGTAGAACCGTAAACCCATGATTAGTGTGTTGATTTGATCAATCACATAGTTCTTGGAAATCAGATGAACCAGTTTTATACTTGTTTGGAAGTGTGGTATAATCGGTTCCAAGATTGTAAATATGAAAAAGATTTTACAAAGAAATAAGATGTCGACATACTTTGAATATGTTCACTAACTCTTATCTTTTACCAAATTATGTCCATGGAGATATACTAAATGCACTAAACCTGGGTGTATTGGTATTAGAATGGTGGTACAAAGTGAACTACCTCTAAGCAAGGGTAAGTTATGCTTGAAGTGTCAATTTCATACTTGTGTTGGTTTTGTATGGCTTGATGATGCTAAGAATGCAAAGAAAAGAAACTTGTGAGCTCATCACATCTGGGACACATGAGAACCAACTGCATATGGTCCAACTTACCTTGTCCCACTGAAGAATGCAAAGGAACCAGACCTGTCAGAGTATCCAAGACTAAAGAGCATCCAGAACACAGATTTTTGAAATACAATTTATGCCACAGGTTTGATTGGCTTGTGGATTACATGGCATCACATGAGGTCGCTATGGTCTCGTGACCGAGATAATGAAATCATCTCCTACTAGTAAGAAGAAGAAACCTGATGATATGAATGATATATGCAATACATTTACAACTAAGGTTAAGGTAAAGGTGAAAAATACTTGTTACAAATGCAATGCTAATGATCACTTTGCTAATTCATGCCCTTGGAAAGGCATTGACTGCATTGCAGGTTGCAACAACATAATGAAATTACGTAAAAGTTATCAACCTGATACAATAAATGAGGCATACTTGCACTGTGAGTTGTGTGGAGCTTTTGCAACGTTGCAAGAACTACAGAAATAGAATGAAAGCATCCTAATGTTCCTGCCTTACTATTTGCACCAACTTTTATCTAGTAATGTTTTCCTATTGTTTTCAAGTGTCTTGTACCATTATCTATAGTGTCCTGTAGTTATACTCTAATCCATGAATAAAAGTTATGCTTTTAATCTATAAAGACAACCATGAATGTAGTACAAGAATAAATAGAGAACATAATACTGCATTAATAGTTAAACAGCTGATAATAGGTGTCTGCATTCATACAACAGGATTTAAACATGTCCAAAAGATTTAAAACTAGTGTTGATAATAGATGATAATAGATACTAAGTTTAGTGTGACTGGAATTCTGTGATCAATGCTAATACTAGACTGGATGAGATTTAATCATCCTCAGTGAGGTCAATGCTAAGACCATTCAACTTCTTACCTAGCCCACCACAAATTCTGTTGCTCCTCCTAACTGGTGAAGACTGATTGGAAACATGATTCTTTCTTTTGTTGGTTTGTGTAGTTGATGGTGCACCCCTTGAAAAGCTAGAAAATATACCTCCACCCATTGTCTTGCATCCACCAGGTCTCATTGTCACTTTTTCAACACCTTCTGCTCTATTCACTACATTTGTATTCTGCATAGGAGTTGGTTGGTGGTTAGGTTGTGTAGCTTGTGGCATTTCTGGCTCTGCTTCCACCTGCATAAGTTGAATGATGTAACATTAAATACACAAAAATAAAAATCTTAAATTGAACTTATTAACAAATCAACAACAAGTTATACCTGAACTCCTGGTGGTCTAAAAATAGGTGTATTTCCTCTTCTTGGTGGGTTGATAGTATCACCTTCCATCAGCAATCCCACACCAAGTACTCGAGTAAAAAGCAAAAGAAAATAAACAAAACAATTAAAAGGTAAAGTTGAAAGCAATAAGAGAGACAAGATCAAGGAATCCTTCTTCGTTACATGAAAACAATGAATCAAGTTATGTTCTCTTCTACTTGTTATTAGTCACAAATTATCACCAACCGTAGGTAAAGCAGCTAGCTCAGTGCTAAACCCCTAAATCCCTTGTATCACCTGGGACACGGAAGTTCTCGACTACCGGATTCTAATCACCAAGCCACCTAGAATTAGCTCAACCTAGATGTAACTTGGCTCATGCATTAAGTTTTGTGAATTTCTTAGGTTGATATTAGTAGTTAGACTCTTAGCTCAAGGTCCACTTGCTAACGTTGTTTCTACACACAATTGCTCCACGGAATCCCTCCGCAAGGTCTCGTGTTTGCTACTTATGTAAAGAGTCAAGAAACGATTACTTATCTCTAACTTTCACTAGCTTTAGATCAAATTAACAAATCAATTTAGCGTGCACTCCAAACAATCTATCAATCAATCATGAATGTCTTTAAGATCACTCCTATTAGTAAAAACAAACGATAATTATGTGAAAAACTTCAAAATAGAATTTGAAAACAAAAACTTAAATCATATGTTAAGAACTAGGAATTCATCCTCAATCAATAAATTAACTACTCATGTCAAAGAGTTCACACAAAGAATAAGAAAAGAAAAGAATTGTGTGTGTAGAGATGTGTGTGGAGAGGTGTGTAGAAGTTGTAGAAAACTTCTCTATTTATAGGCTTCAATATTCTCCAAATCTTCTAAGGAGTAGAATCCTTTTCCTTTTGCAATTCAATTTCCAATTCCAAGCTTTTTCTCAACTCTTCCACCTTCTCTTTCCAAATTTGAGTCCAATTCTCCATCCAATTCCTAGCCCAAGTCTTCATACCCATGAGAGAAGTCCATAGAAAATTCCACGGAATTTTTGGCTCGCTAGAAAACGGGATTATGGCCGAATTTGGCCGGAAAACGTCGTCGCCGGCCACACTGGAAATTTCTCCGTCGAGAGAATATTCGACGGAATATTCCGTCGTCCTCCGTTAGGACTAACGGTCAAAGTGGTCAACCTTAACGGTCAGTCAACAATCAACCAGGGTCAAGTCGGAGAGGAGTCGGACTCGAGTTAGCTTCTTACTCGGTCTTACTCGGTGAGTTGCGGTAAGATCGGTTCAACGAGTCCCGGGTCGACTCGTCGAAAGAAAAATTCAACGAGTTTACTCCGTTTGTTGAGCTTTTCTCAGTAGATTTGAGGCCAGTTTTCTTGGGTCTTCTCCGTAATGATCCTAGCATACATCTAAGCAATACATTCAAAAACATATCATCTTGATTCCTCTCTTCAAATCGATCCACAATCCCATCTCACGAGTCTTGAAATTCATCCTCATTTCTTCCACAACCCATCTCTGTCAACAGCTTACTCTCGATCTCTTCATCTTAACAATCAACGAGCGCCGTCTCCTTTCGAGTTTAAATTGCACCAACAATCACCAAACTTCCCGATGATAACGTTCATCCCCAATTCAAACGACATTGATTCCATTCTTCCCCTCGAGCCATCTCCATCTCGGTTCTTCATCTCGTTGATAAAGCGGATACAAACCCATCTTTCTCCATCGATTTCTCGACCAACCGCAAAGATCATACCCATCATCGAGCTTCTGCAATTAATTGCGGATCGATTCTCGGCTCGACCTCATACTCATCTCATTTGATCTTTAATCGATCCACCAGCATTCATCGGTCTCGGCCTTTCTTCTCTCGGTTCTCAACGGCGACGTGTTTGTTCTTCTCCCTCGATCTCTCGATTTGTCGGAAATCCTTCACAAGCTTCCTCTCGATTTCACTTTCACCGGCTATCATTTGCTTTTCTCCCTTTTCTTCTCGGTTTGGAGGATTGAAATGAATGAGAGATTGGAAAACTTCTCTCGATTAGGGTAGGATACGAAAGGCGGGCCGGGTTTGGTTTTGGGACCATGCTTCCTATGTACCAAATTACCCTTTTCAGCATTTGTTGGTATTCCCTTTTCCTTCCTCTAATACTTGTACCGCTTGTGCACGGTGGCCTCCAAACTGGTTGAACATTGGTTGGTTCACCAGAATTAGCACCTTCTTCACCAAATAACAGATATTCAGCGCCTCTCACCACTCTTCCACCTGCATTTCCACCTCTACCACCTCCTCTTCTGCCACCTGTATTACCTCCTCTCCTGCCACCTCTTGGTACATCAACAAAAGTGTGTTCAGCTGGCATTTGATATGCAGTTTGAGCTGGCACTGGAGAAGTATGTTGAGCTGGCATTGATGCTGATGTTGCAGCTGACCTGGCTCCTCTTATGCCACCTGTATTACCTCCTCTCCTGCCACCTCTTGGTACATCAACTGAAGTGTGTTCAGCTGGCATTTGATATGCTGTTTGAGCTGGTACTGGAGAAGTATGTTGAGCTGGCATTGATGCTGATGTTGCAGCTGACCTGTCTCCTCTTCTGCCACATGTATTACCTCCTCTCCTGCCACCTGTAGTTCCTCCTCTAGCAACAGTTGGACCAAATATTGCTGGTTCAGTCCTTGCAAAATCTTCTGCAGCTGCGGTTCTTGGTTCACTAGGAGGTGGAGGCATAGCTCTTTCAAAGTCTCTACCAGTTGTCCTCCTCCTATGTGGACCTGCAAAGTCGGTAGAGACTACACATGCAAACAATAGTTAGTCAATATTGTTAAAATAATGCAAATATAGAAAAACTACATTAAAAATGCAAAGTTGCATACCTTTTCCTCTCTCAACAATTTGTTCAGCTGTTAAGCCTGTACAAGTAGATCTATAATGACCAATTACCCCACATTTTCCACATTGCCTTGTGGCTTTACCACTACCACCTTCATCAGCATCCTTTCTCCTTTGTAGTCTGGGTATGCCAGGAGGCCTTGCATTAGGTGGTGCAAGAACCTTGACCACCACTCCATCATCATTAGGCTACCATAACAATATGCACTATTAGCCACAATAACAAAATTAACATTGTTGCAAAGCATATTGTAAGTAAAAGATAACCTGAGGCTTAGGCCAGCTTTTCTGATCTAGCATTGTCCCAACAAAACCCTCATATTGCAACTCCGTAATTGGCAACACCGTGATAAGGATGAAGCAACCTGCAAAAAAATCATAATATTCAGTTATCATTATTTAAAAACTAAGTATAATGAGAGGTAAAGAAACATGATGGAAGCAACCAATTAACCTTTTCCAGTCAGCATTCTTGTTGTAGAATGATGCTTGTATATCATGTGGACAAGGAATTCCTGTCACTTGCCAATAATTGCAATCACATGTATGCTCTTGCAAGTTGACATTCCACTTGTTTCCATGTGCATCCACAACAGACCATTCATGTTGAGTTGAGGGAATTCTGTTGTAGAAATTTGCCTTATCTCTGTTTTCCTTGTATATCTTCTCTACCCTTGGCACAACACCTTCATCAGGATACCCTTCACCTTGTTGTTTCCTATCAAACATCAATCTCATCATCATGAGGTGAAACTGCTGTAACAACTTGCATACTGGAAGACTCCTAATGTCCAAAATCCAAGAGTTGAATGCTTCACAGAAATTGCTAGTGATGTGCTCACACTTGCAAGAGAAGTCAAAGTAACTTCTAGCCCAATGCTCAATCTCTTCCTTCTCCAAATACACCCTTGAACTCTCCTTTGCTTCACCCATTATGTCCATATATCCTTCAAATTCAGTACTGGTATATGACTTGGCTGCATTCCAAGCCAAACTCTCCAAGTGTTGTCCTGGATGATACTTCTTCATGTTCTTCCATATATGCCTCATGCAAAACCTGTGGTAGTGGTTCACATCACTAAAGTTGACATCAACACCAGCTTTGAGTCCTTTCTGTCTGAGATAAAGGTTAAGGCCATCTTATGCTGCTTCAAATATGGTGTCATAATTCTCAGAAACTCTATCCACATCTCCTTGTTCTCAGATTTACATAAGAAGATAGCAATTGGAAACAGGCCATTGTTTCCATCCAGAGCTGTGATAGCTAATAGCACTCACATATACTTTCCATTCAAATGAGTACCATCTAACCCTAATAAAGGTCTACCTCCATTTACAAAACCATCTATACTACACTTGTAAGCTATACAACAGTACAAGAACTTAACATTCTCATCAGTTTTACAAATGGCAACACTGCCAGGATTTTTTAACCTAAGTTATTTGCAGAATTCAGGTAAAAAACTGTAACTCTCTTCAAAATTTCCCAACACTCTCTCAATACAGAGATGTCTAGCATGCCATGCAGTCATGTATGAGATCTGCACCCCATGTTCCAACTTGATTTCAGAAATGAAGTCCTTTGGTTTGTAGTTTGGATGAGCTATATACTTCTCCAACATCATTCTATATGCCCACACCTGTAATACAAAAACATGAAGACATAAAGTTAAAGTAAAAAAACAAAGTTGAAAAAAATAAGTTAAAAGTTAAAGTTACAAGTTAAAGTTAAAAAAAAAAAAAAAAAAACAAACAAATAAAGTTAAAAGTGATAAGACAATACCTTGCTTTTGCAACAGGATTTATTATCCCATAGGTAATGGTACAAGTGTGCTCAAAAAACCACTTTTACACTTAAAGCTGACCTTGTTAAATTTAGAGCAATATATCCGCCACTCACACCCTTGGGATTCTTTGTGCACACACTCATATGATTGTTTGAAATGGGTGTTCTTCAATTGCTTGATGTCATAATTCTGGAAGATCTGTTGATCTTTGATGTAGTCCTTACAATGCTGATAAGTAGCCCACTCCTGTCCTATCCAACACTTGTCTAAGATAGTAGTGTATGTATTCCACATATTTAATTCTTCTTCCTCATACACTCTTCCACAAGTGTTTACATATTCCTTATAATCTGATGTTGACCTCATAACTTTGTTGATTTGTTCTTGCAAATCATCTTCATGCTCCTCTATATCTGGAAAGTTCTCTTCCTCAGGTTCATCATCAAAGTCAGAATGATAACCTTCTTCAGGCTCACAATTGTTGATGTCTGGTCTAACTGGTGGTACCATTGAATGTTGTGGCTGTGAAGACTCCACCTGGGTAACTCCCTCAAATTGACTGGGACCACCAAATTCACTCAAGCCATCTTCAAAAATATCCACATTTACTGACCCTGTCACTTGTTCATTTACAACTTTAGATACTTCACCAACTGTATTTACACCTTCATGTACTTCACTACCATTTACACCTTCATATGCATTACCTGCATTCATATCTTCATGTACTGCACCTTTCCTTATACCTCTACAAGCACCTTTCCTTTCACCTCTACAAGCACCTTTCCTTACACCTCTACTAGCACCTTTCCTTACATCAACATTTACACCCTTACTGACATCTGCATATACAGTTTTACTAGCATCTTTCCTTACATTTACACCCATACTAGCATCTGCATTAACAACTTTACTAGCAACTGCATTTACTTGGACAAGCACTGCTGGATGAAAAGCTTCATTACCTTCAATAATGTCTCCATCTGCTACTGCATCATCCACTTGAATGCATCTGCCATTCTCATCAAATTTATTGAGCTGAGATAACCAATCCAATTCTTCCTCTAACATACAATCTGCTCTCTTCTGATTTAATCTAGTATCTTTCTTAGCCCTGTTACAATCAACTAAATATCCATCTTTGGTAGGAAAATACTTATTTCCATGAGAACCCACCATTTCTGACAAAAAAACAACAATAAAGAATGGGATAAGGGGACCATCAGACAAACTACTAAATTAGTTTTACAAAAGAAATAGAAAACAACTAGATATGTGGATATTGTCCCTTCAAACAACAACATCAACTTGTTCTTTATGTAGAAAACAAAAGAAAAATCCATTCTTTAACAGTGAAATCCATAAACAATCATGCATATAACCCTAAACCACAGTCCATACTTCAAATCTAACAAAAACCCGAATTTTCTAACAATAAATCACATAGAAACGAGAATCAATAATTATAAAAACAAAAAAACAAATCAGATATAAAAAGGGTTTAGAACTCATCTTACAGTGTCTCGATTTGGTCACGATTATGCTTGATTTTGTCTTCGATTACTCAAAATAAGTGTTACCCAACGTGTATCAGTAGTAGATCTAACGAAATCCTAAGATTAGGTAAAAAAAAATCACTCAGAAATCACTCAGAATCCCCAATTTTTCTCCATAGCGGCGAACCCTAGCTTTCTCTCTGATTTTCCCGCAACAAGAAGAAGATAAGTAAATTAGGTTTTAGTCTTCTTGGTTATATCGACATGTCTAGATTGAATCGTGGCCGTTAAAACAAATTACATGTGTGACACCTACGGATTTAGCCACGTGTATATCTCCCTAACCAGACATTAGGATAATTCAAGTCAATGTTAGCATTTGCAGGGGCATTTATGTAATAGGACCACTTCAGTTACGGACGTGTTATCTTGGTCGAGTCAACGGTTTGACTTAACTGGTCAAGGTACCAACCGATAATATTTCAAGTATTGGGTACCAAAGCTAGGTGTTGGACATTTGTTGGGTACCAACCGTTAAATAACCATTTTAATTTTGGTATATCCAATATATTTGTGATTTGAATTTTGATTTTGGTATATCCAATATATTTGTGATTTGATTTGATTGGTGATTACATTTTATAATATAATTAATTGTATATTATTTATGTTGTGATTGATCACGACAGTGGAAGATCGTTGAAAAATCAAATCAGTTTTGTTCGTGAAGCATTATGTTCGTCTTCCGTGGAAAAACTAAATCTCCGTTGAAAAATCTTCTATGCCTTCTGCCCGGTCCAGCCCGGTTCAACTCGGTCAAATGGCCGGACCAAGCCGGTCCAACCAACTCAGTCCAGGTGAACCGATCCAACCCGGTCCGGGCGAACCGGCCCAACCCGGTCATTTTCCTGGTGTCTTGTTCCTGTTTTCCTGCTTTTTTGGGACGTGTGCGGCTAAGTCCGTTCTGGTTCTGTCTATATACATGGGAACCAAAGCCCAAATGTATGTAACTATAACACTAATGTCGGCCTTTACATCGAATACTTGCTAGGTTTATTTATTTATTTTTAGAACATGCCTAGTTTTGTTTATTTTTGTCTTAAGATAAGTCCATATCATATAAATAGTCAGTTTTTATTATGATTGTTGATCTCGATCATTAAGAATTTTGGTCTCAATGCTATTTTGTTCTCTTGAATATGATATTGGATATAGTTGAATGGTGTTTTTTTTTTGTTCAATTGGTTGTACCAACTCGATTCCAATGTATTTATTTGGGGTCTAGAAGTACTTTTACCATTATTGCGTACTTGATATTGTCTCCCCAAATTTGAATGTTTCGTGGAATGTAATCCACGTGCTCGACTATTAAAGAGTTAGTAGTTTCAAAAGAGTTGCAAATAAAATCACATGCATTCCAAATTTTGTGGAAGAACTCACAGAAGATGATATGAGTCAGAAAATTTCCATTTCTCCACTTCATCCATGATACTAACGAACCAACACATGTTGAAGTATGACAACAAGAGAACTATTTTTAGTAATCTATTCAACCTAAAGTAATTGGTTGACATGTATAGTGAGATTCTCTTGGCTTGTTGAGATAAAGAAATTTCTCAAATTAAGCTAAATGTAACCAAATTAAAAATGGAAAAGAACCCCAAAGTAATGAGGGTTAGACGTACCTATAAAGCATGTGAAAAGGGACATATGTATCATGAGACAATGATGTACTTTTGTCTTCGGTGGTAATAACACCAATACACAAGTATCAACCGAGTATGGATCAGCTAAAGTGTAATTGTAGCTCCCATCATAAATGAAAGAGTTGGAAATTCACCTGGTCATAGGTGTTGGTATATACAATGTAATGTGTGTATCATAGTAGGAACCAATTTTCACATCAACTTTAATGGCAACAAGAACTCTGCCGGGCCAATTGACTATCTTATTGAGTTGAACTAGATCCAATGTCTGCAATTATGGAATGAAAACACGAGACATAAATGCTCTAAAGCACTTGAGATATATTGGGTGACACGTAATATATGTTCACTCTAAAGTACTTGAGATGAATCCCACTTTTATTACGTAATAAGGCCACACCACTTAGTAAAAATCTCAAGACCCAAGTGTCTAACTCATAGTTGTTTTTCTTCCACTAGCTTAAGGAATTTAAACTAGTTGTTGAATTATTTCCTTATAATGTGACTACGGGGATTGGATCATCGAGCGAAGCACTACTCAACATTTGTTTTTAAGATAGAACAAAGACGTCAAAAAATCTCTACATGTACCAAGAGATAATCACACCTTGTTAAATTCCACAGAAACTCATGCAAGTGGATATCATGTGGAAACTCACAGTGATGTGAATGTAATTGAATGCATCTTTTATAGTCTCTAATGTATTAGAGAAACTAGTGAGTCAATCTAGTGAAATGTAAATCACTATAGTATTTGGATTATTGAATCCATATTGACTCCGACGATGAAATGTTGGGAATTGACTCATACAGGCTTTGGGCATAACCATAAAGCCACTTTGGTTGTGACATGATGATCGTTTTGAAAGGACTCATACGAGCATCAATTTATTTGAGTGACCATCCTAAGATACAAATGGTAAACAATCCATATTACAAAGAAAATAAGGTGAAATATTCATGCAGAATGCAGACCATTACAGTGACTGATGGAATGTTTTGACATTTTGGACTAGTTATAGTTCCCAATAACTTTTGCGTTTGGAAAACTACTAGCACATATTATACATGTGAGGGTTCACCACCCCTTGTAAATGCTAGCTAATGTACATCAAATGGACTTGATGGTTATTGCGTATTTAATAGGATCAATGTAGAGCATCTTATACCTTATGGTCTCACAAAGGCTATCATCAAAAGGTTACAGATGGTGCCTAAGGCATGGTTATGCGTACAAACCTACCTTTGACTACTCGGGAAATATGCAATATTACACGCATCTTCACTTATTCGTTTTAGACCCACAATTGGTCAACCATTTTTTGCGTACCAGTTGGTCACTGGATATAAGCCTGACATTTTGTGTTCTTACGCATTTTTGGTTGCACTATATATGTGCTCTTACGAATCCACATCGCACTATGATGGGTCATCAAAATGATTAAGTGACTATGTTGGACAAGAATTTCCAACGACTATCCGCATTTTAAAACCTTTGGCAGGAGATCTCTTACCGCTAGATTTGCGGGTTGTCATTTTAATGAGACAGTCTTCTCGTCATTAGGGGGAGATAAGAAAATGTATTTTCCAAGGGAACGATAGGAATTGTCGTGGTGTGTTCCCACTGTGTCTCATATTTATTCTTGTACTCCACAAATATAAATGTGAAGTGACAAAGAATAATCGATTTTCAGAATGTACATTGATGTCGCTAAAGTGATAATATCACACATACCACTTGCAAATATTCCTGCAAGGTTAGAAATCCTCAGTGTGGGGTACACCATAGACTAAGGTGTTGCAACTACACTTGGTGGAAGTTTAGTTGAGGCCGTGGCTCCATAAAGGAAGATGAAGAGACCACCAGGTTCGATCAATTCTCACCTAGAAAGGAAGTAGATGAGTAAGGCACAACCTAATTTGTATCATTAATGAAATCATCTCATTTAATTGTCTCTGACTATGTCCATGAATCAATACTGGAGGACGCTCCGAAGTTTTAAATGATTATAGAGAACAATGAAATCCTGACGGATTATGAGAATGCACATGCATCAATGGAAGGATCATGCGTGCACAGTGATGATATAATCCATAAATAGTTGCTCCAGAAGTAGAGCACAATGAGATCGAACCATGCTTTATTTTGATTAATTCAAATAAATAGCATATTTGGCCTACGCAATCCAGGTAGAACTTAGTTCTTTGACAAATATATGGGTATTTGGTGTGGTAGTGCTAACCAACCTAGTATAAAGCCTGTGGGACATATGTGGTTATTTGTCACAAAGTTTAGTGAGAGGAATGAGGTATTAAAGTATAAAGAATCACCTTGTGGCGCGAGGTTTCTCACAAACCCCTGGATCGCATACTCTTTTGAACATCATAATGTTCAGTTAATTAGTTTGCTTGGTAGTTTCAAAAGAACTTGAAACATAGTAATGTGGTTATATCTCTGGAGATTTAGACTCAAAGATATTTGCAAAAGTGCATGATGGCCTTTTTCTTCCCAAGTCGAATGACTCTAAACCATGGAGCGTGTTTGCAGTTACACTGGAACAATCACTTATTGATTTAAACAATCAAGCGGATGTGGTATACCCGTCTAAGTGACTATTTGATTGGGAAGGGATAAACAAGTATGGTTTTGTGCCATGCATATTAAATAAGTTCCTAATTCAGAATTATAGCTATCTATGTCAATGATATGTACATGATACGTACTCTTCATGGAATAAGAGATCTTACAAGCTATTTAAAATCTGAATTTGAGATGAGAATCCTGGGAAATCTCGATCTTATCTATGTTCTGAACTAGAAGACTGAGCTCGTGGTATATTATTCCACCAGTTTGTATATGTCCATTGTCAGTCAATTTAACAAGGACATGCATCCTTCTAGCACTCCCATGATTAGTCGAGTTTCAAATGTACATAAATGACCAATTCGTCTAAAGTAAGATGACGAAGTTGTGTCGGGAGATGAACTTTCCTTATCTAAGTATAATAGACGTATTATTGTACTTAGCATAATGTACTCAACCAAATGTTACATCCTCAGTGAACTTGTTATCTAGATATAGCTCAGCGCCAACGCAACGTCATTTAAATGGTATAGTGAATGTAATCATGTACTTAAAGGTAACCATTCACATAAATTTCTTTTATCCCTGCAAAGACATAAAAAGAAATGCTAACGAAAGTGCAATCCAAAGGTTGTTGATTATGAAAGAACAATAATCTCTTATCCAACGAAAGTAATCAAGGGGGGTATGGTAGTCTATTTTCTAAGTCATTACCAATATTCAGTTCGAAAAGTACATGACTAAAGGAACTGTCTGGAACAACTCTGAAAGTAATCAGGGGAGATGCCGAGGATCCAAGGATTTGGAGGATCCAAGTCCTTTGGATTTGATGTCTTAACGAGGCAATATATTACTTGAAAATCATATTGCATGTGATGAACTACATGTAAATTACGAGACAACATGTGAAGTACTACATGTGAAGAGTTGTACCAAGGTTTTATCCCATTGGGTTTTTCCTTGTCAAAGTTTTAGCAAGGTAATTGATTTCGGCACAAGTCATCAAGGAGAGAACGACATTTGAGGAACTACATTCAAAGCACTATATGTGAAGCACTATGTATAAAGTTTTGTTGTTGAACCACACAAGGGGGGTGTTAAAGGGCCCATGCCCATGGATGTGTGGTCCAAAACGAGAGTCTTTTGGTTTTCCCTTCTCTATGTATATGTTGATGGTGGATTTTCGTTTAAGGTTAAAATTGTAAAAAAACCTGAAAAATCATGCGCTGACATCTTGTAAAAGATAAAGCCATTTATAAGTGTTGGATATTCCCTCACTTAATTCACCAAGAATGGATCATGTAGCAACAATCCCTTCTTGTGAATTTCATATCGACCTTGTATTTCTGTACTCATTATCGGTGTGGCATGGCAGTAGTGTTACTCTTATAGAGTAACATGAACCTCAAGCACTATAATGAATCATTATCGATGTGGCATGAGGCTGAGTGTTACTCATATATAGAGTAACACGAACCTCAAGCACTATAATGAAACCATGTACGAAATACCGTGCGGTGATGCTCGGTGTGTTATATTAGCCCGAGCCCCTCTCGGTGTGTTATATTAGCCCGATTGAGCCCCTCTCGGTGTGTTATATTAGCCCGATTGAGCATCCGGACTTGAGCGTATCGGTCTCGGATATGATCTGATCGCATCATCCAACTCCACAAGCATGATTGGATGACCACGGATCAATTCCATCACCCCAAGCATGGTATGGAATACCCACGGCCTTAGCTTGCAGGATATGATCGATCGCGGTCATCCAACTCCACAAGCATGATTGGATGACCACGGATCAATTCCATCACCCTCAAGCGGGTATGGAATACACACAGCCGACCCCGCATGGTCGACCATTGGCTTTGCTTGCCAAGAAACCGTCCATACCAAGCATTATGGACGGAAAACCTAAATTAGGGTTTTGCGGCATATTACATGTGCCGCAAAGCAGTCTCATCCATCCATCCATCTTCGCAAGTACGGGCGAAGGGTGCGGATGTAGACTCGAAGGGCCCCGAGCATGTCAACACGATCACCGTGTGACCGCCTACACACTTGACCAATCGGTCAAAGCCAACCATGGTTGGTTACAACAAATTAAATCCGCCCAAAAAGAGCATGGTCGCGCGGCTTTGAAAGCCAAAATTAGGGTTTCAAGTCATCACGCGCGTCCATCTTCTCCGTACGAATGGAGGGTCACAGATTGGATTAACCAAGGCCGGTCATACCCGCATGACCACCGTGGGCCCATCTACCTCCTCTTGCGGTCGGCCAAGGCATACCATGCCCGGCCAACCCAAAACGCACGCCCAAACTCGTGCGGTTACACTCCCAAATCCTAAAGCCAGATCTCGACCGCTCAACTTCACCGGATGATTTGAGTGGCTTAGATCACATTTTCATGGGATAATCAAGTATAGGTGTGAACACCAACCTACCACCTACACGGTAGTATGATCGACCAAGACCGACCAAGATGGGTCGTCTTGGAGCGCACGCCCAAACTTGGGATGACATGCGGTTTCCAACTCCTTTGCGGCAAGGGATTTCTGCCGCAAACCGATCTCAACCACTCCTCTTTGACGGTCAAATTGAGTGGCCTAGATTGCATCTTCATGAGACGGAGAGACATGGACGTGTACACCATCATGCCGTCAACACGCATGTATGGTCGGTCCTCTACAAAATCCTTCCCATGCTTGGTTTCGACCAAGTGAAGAGTGATGCTTGCGCACCTCTTTTAAAACCCTAATTTCATCAACGGTCGCGGATGAGTGTCTCAAACATCATCTCATCCGTCCGACTTCACCAGACTTGGTTATACAACCACAGTCGGGAGTTATTTGGATAGTGAGGAGTCATTACCCATCACTTTACCACACCGTAATGCATGTACACATAAAATACACACGATACTCCACAAGTATCGACTTTACGAATAACGCGATTATTCAATTCAGCATTACATGCTACCTTCCGTGGATCCACGATCCACATTCCAGACATCAATCATGTCACAAACGGGGATACTTACTGGGGTATTGGTGCGGCGGTTTACGGCGTGCGGCGTGCAACGCGCCATCACAAGAACGTGTTAGGAAGTCATGGACGGTTAGAGATGAACTGGAGAAGTGGGCAAGACCGGTCGTATGCTACCGACACACAACTCCACCACTCCATCATTCCATTACCTCCACTTCCCACGAGAAACGTGAATGAGGCTCAATGACTTGTATAAATAGGTTCTCCGCCCTATTTCAAACAAGGAATAACAGACGATAGAACAATACAAGTTCGATCGACGAAAACCAAGTGTTAATACAAAAAACCGTATTCAAACACTCGAGCACTGCTTGCATCAACCGTAAGCTTGCTCATCTTTCATTACAAGTCATAAGCAAGCCAACACCTTCACAATCTCAACACCTTCTTCGCTTCCCTCCCTAAGATCAACCCCATCTCCTTCACTTTGTGACCGAAACAAGTGCTGGCACGGCCATTTCTTGGTTTAGGCCGGACTTGCACAGTTGATCTCTCGAATCTACAAGCACTCACCGCGCGGTGCATTTGTTGAAGGTTTAAATTCATTCCTCATCCACACCCCAAATTACCAAATTCTGCAGGAGTAGTTTTCACCCATCAACAATTGGCGACCACAGTGGGAGATTGATCTATCGGTTACAAAAATTGAATTCTCAATTCTTCGGTTTTCGTGTCACGATGTATCTTCACCGGAGTCCGCGGTGGTTCGAGATATCATGGGAAGCATAGCTGGAACGTTGGAGGATGTCTTGGCGAATCAAGCCGGTATCACCGGAAGCGAGCGAGACATTTCGCCTTTTGAATGACATAGCGGCACAATTACAAGAAGGATGCATCCACTCACAAGAAACGGTGAATCCTTAGCCGGGGATCACACCTTTACCGGGGAGAAACAAAAATAGCGCGTAATCGCGGGGACTCAGGAAAGATGAACAGCAGGGTCCGGTCGACGATGAGAATCCGAGACAACTCCACGGGAGAAGAGACTTGTCCGGAGCACTACAATGTCTGCCAGATAAAGAAGGGGAGCCTGCAGCCTATGGAACCGTGTTAGAAGATTTATATCTCAAAACCCTCGCTGAAGCCCGGAAGACTGTTCGACCCGCATCAACCTTTCAACTGAGTGAAGAAATGCTTGAGGAAAGAGAGATCAATCAAGGAACGCGTGAGTACAGAGGATGGGAGCGTTCAATCCGGTCACTCAGCAGTGACATTACGACACCTTCCACATCCCTCTACCTAGGCAAGCGATCCGCAGATATGATGGCACTCACAAATCTCCCAACTTCATCCCCTGTTCCACGTCAAAGCCGCGGAGAGACGTTACAACGCCCACTAACGCAGGAAAAGCCAGACTCAAGGTACTTACATTTCCCCTTCCCAATGAAGAAGATCCTGGAGCTACTGGAGACGTGGGTGCGAAATGGAGAGTTGAAGCTACCCCCGGTACGGCGCCCACCTACTGATCAACAAGTAATGGATCCGAGGTACTGTCATTACCATCGGTTCCTTCATCACCCCACCCCGGTGAATGCAACGCTTTGAAGCGCATTGTTCGGGAGAAGCTCGGTTCGGAGAGATAGCTTGCGGAGGATTTTCTTAGAGAGGCTACTCGGTCGATATGGTGAGGCTTCAAAAGGCAAGTAAGTTTTACTCAACAACTTTACAAGAGAGATAGTTTAGAATTCACTTTGGGGACTTAGCATCCCGCATGTGGAAAAAGAGGCTCGGTGATCAAACGCCATGTTTGTTCCCATTCGTACCTCCCTTTTACATAACATTTGCAATTTCATGCGCAATCATTCATGACCAAGATGCAAATTTCATTTAACATAATCCCTTTCAAAAAGGTTGTTCACAAACTATCTCAAAAATAAGCCAATTCAATTACCTATCCAAAACCGGAAGCCAAATTACGAAAGAAAATCCTCACTATCACTCAAAAAGAAGAAACATCTAAAAAAGAAGAGACAAGTATATGGCACACATCAAGGGAAGTCCTTGACAACAAATCGTCCTTACAGGCGAAAGCGGCCTTCATCCTTTGGAGCACGGCACCTTGGCTTCAACTCATGACACGACTTTTCGACCTCTTCTTCTGGCGAGCAACGCAGTCCGCAGAGGGGACTTCGTCCTGTAATTTCTGAAACTCCTGAATCTTGGAGAACCCTTCAAGAACCAAGGAGCATTGAAACCGTATTGCGCAAACACGTCTCGATGGCACTTCCAGTCTTCGACCATCTCCTCAGAAACTGTTCGACCAGTCGTGACGCTCATCCCTTGGATAGTAGATAAAGCTTCTTGGACGCGGTTGACCAATGCAAGACGACTCTTGAGTTTCGTGGTGGTAGCAATATGACCGTGCTTCTCCCATATTGCTTTGTGTACAACTCTTTGAACTGGACCAGACACACCTTGAATCCACCAACCAACACATGGCACGGATAAGGGATATCAAAAGGAGGATCGAACAAAGCCCCGGGCTGCATCACCGATAATTCACCAGCCGCGGGAACCTTGTCAGGTGCAGGGGGCTTTTCAGAAGGAGTCACCACAATGGCCATATTGGCCCGGAACCTGTTCAGGACGAATTTCGAGGGGAGCCGCCCCAACTACGGCGGGTGTCGCCTCTCTTTCACTCACGGGTGCTAATTTCCATCACGGCCCGTCAACAAGATCACTGAGGGAAGCGCCTTGTTCCACCGAGCTTTCATCATCTATGTCGTGGTCAGAAAAAGGAGCGGTTTCTCCAGACTTCTCAACATGAAGTTCTATGCCGTCAGACTTCTCAGCATGAAGTTCCATACCGTCAGACTTCTCAGCATGAAGTTCCATACCGTCAGACTTCTCAGCATGAAGTTCCATACCGTCGGACTTCTCAGCATGAAGGTCCGTACCGCCGAGACTTCTTAGCATGAGGACCAGTACCGCCAACCTTCTCGTTTTGGATGCGTGCCAACCTTGTGAAAGCATTATCTTTCGATATTCCACGATTTCAAGCAAGGATCGTTTTAAGAATTTACACTTTGGAGAAATGAAAGAACCGACGGGAAGAAATTTAAATACACATATATTGGAGGAATTGAGAATTACTGGACCGCATGCTTGCCTCTTGAGTCTCTCTCCTACTTGGGGACTGCAACTCTCGGCTCACGGTCCGTTTGGTGGAAGTGGCTTCAATCGGAAATGCTTCGTCAAGACGTCGGAAGATAGTTCACCACGGGGATCTGTCACAACACTCTCAGAGAATCCCTGAAAAACCAACGAGTTGCCTCCTCCAAAATTCCTTGTACTTATCGGTCACCACTTGGTTTTCTCCCAATAGGCCGAAGGGAAGGCTCACCCGCTCTAAGAACACGTCGGCATTCGGACTATTCAAGAGAAATTCCTTTGAAACTACCGGTGGACGGATGAATGGAACACCACGATCAAATCCCATTTGACGAGCAGCCACATCAATATTGTGCGGAGTCACGACAAGTTCTTCGTTAAATAGAGACGGGACATACCTGGAATGCGGTTGTGCGGGTAAATAATTTCCCCGGATCTCATGGTCTTAACATCGGTGCGCAACACAACGCCGGGATCGTCGGCAAAAGGTCTTTGGGTGAACGATGGAAGAGTGAATCGGCCCCCATGGACGAAAATCTACGGAAGAAATGTTGTCAAATACCTCCACAAGTTTCGCACCAGGCTTTAGGACGCTTCTTATTCCATCGGAGTATTCTCGAGCCGCCGTACAAGTTAACGAGTGAAGGTGTAGGAGTAGGAGCATAACTTCGAAGTGTTCCCATAAGAGCGCTGAAGAAAAGCGAAGTGAACGTGCGACTCCACCTTCTTGTACCCGTTAGAAACGTGCATATCCATTGCTAAAGCGTCCGGATGAGAATACTGGCGATCAAGGAACAATGCACCTAGAGGAAGAACTTCACCTGCGCCCGCCTTATGGCAATCTTAACAAGCTCACCTCTTATGGTCTTCTTCCCTGAACCATCATCAAATATATCCCTGGATAGCCATAAAGACGAGGAACGCAATCACGGCGAGCTCGTTTTCCAACTCTGCGAAAGACCACTCAAAACCCACCAAGTATAAAAGCATCTCGCATCCTTTCTCTCCTCCTTGTCCAGGACTCTCGAATCCCTCAGCCTTTTGAAGTATAGCATCATAATTACTTTGTTCCGCATCGGAGAGTTCGTAAGAAAGACTTCCGACAACGAGGCGGGTTCATTAATGCATTTACACTCTCCAAAGTAATAGTCATCTCTCCCCATCTAGATATGGGCGTGTGGTGGAAATACGCCACCGAGAAATGAAGGTGATCAAGCCCGCGGTGTCTTTCCTAATTTCGAGGGTAGCGGATGCCATGACCGCATCGAGGATTTGTGCTTTGGTCAAATTGTCCTTAATGCCCTTGTTACTCAACATGCGTCTCATCCATCCCTCATAAGAACCCGAGTGGAGCATGGCAAATCTTGAAGTCAATAGGAGAAGGCGGATATTCGTTCCTTTGGAGACAAAATCTCATCACAAGTGCGGAAGAAGAAAATGGGTCAGCATCCATATTTTCTGAATCGGAAAGCAAGACTATCTTATGAGAAGGATGCTTCCTAATATTTGGAAAAGGCGAGGTGAACAACTCATCATTGATGTTCGGCATATCCTTGAAGCTGTCAACACTTCCTGACTTGGCACCAGCATTATCTTCAGAAGACATGTTGATAGGAGTTCTCTTCTTTCTACCGTAATAAGATAAAAGACGGGAGTTAGAACTTGTATGAAAGCACATGAGAAGTGTAGTCACACACGGCAAGACACAACTCACGAGCGGAGCATGCAATGGCCGGTCCAAATACCATTCAAATCCGGCACAAAATTCGATCGATTTCGGTCTAGTGCAATTTTAGTCGGTACAAGTTTCGATCTGGTATTGACTTCAAGTTCTCAGGTATAACTTTCAAGTCGGTATAAGTTTCAAATTTCAGTCAAGCATATGTGAATAAGACCCACGTTCCGGCATATACGGCGGGCCCGCATTCATCCGCATACATCACAATACGATTTTCTTTATTCATGGGAATCGTGTCTACGGGATTCAAGTCAAATGGTGGGGAAAGCTAAGCATGCATATGTCTTACAAAAGGTATTTACCTAACAAAACTAGGGTTTGACCGTTAAAAAAAAAAAAAAAAAAAAAAAAAAAAAAAGGAGCGAAACCTACCTTGAGCGGCCGGACGGGAGCAACTCCGGCAACGGACGGCGGCGGTTTCCGGCAACAATTCCAGCGGCAACGGCGATCGATCGGCGGCAAAAAGGTTGCGGACGAGAACAAAAGAAGAAAGAGAAAATTCGTGAGAAAAGAAAAGGGGTTTGGCTTCTTTTATAGACAAAAATTAGAAGAATCCCAATAGAACAAGGATTCCTCTTTTGTTTGGTTTCCTCTTCTGATTCAAATACCCAAAGAAAGAAACCGGCCCCACCAGGGATTCCATACAAGCGTGACGGCGTGGAAAACTAGCGGTCGGCCGACACTCTTCCGGGTAAACTCCTTTTACCTTGTCTTTCTCATGTATGCATGTCACCATCTCATGCCTACCACACAATAATGTAACCATTATGTGCTAGGCAGGGGACTTAATGTTGATGGTGGATTTTCGTTTAAGGTTAAAATTGTAAAAAAACCTGAAAAATCATGCGGTGACATCTTGTAAAAGATAAAGCCATTTATAAGTGTTGGATATTCCCTCACTTAATTCACCAAGAATGGATCATGTAGCAACAATCCCTTCTTGTGAATTTCATATCGACCTTGTATTTCTGTACTCATTATCGGTGTGGCATGACGGTAGTGTTACTCTTATAGAGTAACATGAACCTCAAGCACTATAATGAATCATTATCGGTGTGGCATGAGGCTGAGTGTTACTCATATATAGAGTAACACGAACCTCCAAGCACTATAATGAAACCATGTACGAAATACCCGTACAGGTGATGCTCGGTGTGTTATATTGGCCGAGCCCCTCTCGGTGTGTTATATTAGCCCGATTGAGCCCCTCTCGGTGTGTTATATTAGCCCGATTGAGCATCCGGACTTGGTCGTATCGAGTCTCCGGATATGATACGATCGCGGATCATCCAACTCCACAAGCATGATTGGATGACCACGGATCAATTCCATCACCCCAAGCATGGTATGGAATACCCACGGCCTTAGCTTGCCGGATATGATCGATCGCGGTCATCCAACTCCACAAGCATGATTGGATGACCACGGATCAATTCCATCACCCTCAAGCGAGTATGGAATACACACAGCCGACCCGCATGGTCGACCATTGGCTTTGCTTGCCAAGAAACCGTCCATACCAAGCATTATGGACGGAAAACCTAAATTAGGGTTTGCGGCATATTACATGTGCCGCAAAAGCAGTCTCATCCATCCATCTTCGCAGAAATACGAGACGAAGGGTGCGGATGTAGACTCGAAGGGCCCCGAGCATGTCAACACGATCACCGTGTGACCGCCTACACACTTGACCAATCGGTCAAAGCCAACCATGGTTGGTTACAACAAATTCGTCGCCCAAAGAGCATGGTCGCGCGGCTTTGAAAGCCAAAATTAGGGTTTCAAGTCATCACGCGCGTCCATCTTCTCCGATGCGAATGGAGGGTCCAGATTGGATTAACCAAGGCCGGTCATACCAGGCATGACCACCGTGGGCCCATCTACCTCCTCTTGCGGTCGGCCAAGGCATACCATGCCGGCCAACCCAAAACGCACGCCCAAACTCGTGCGGTTACACTCCCAAATCCTAAGCTGATCTCGACCGCTCAACTTCACCGGATGATTTGAGTGGCTTAGATCACATTTTCATGGGATAATCAAGTATAGGTGTGAACACCAACCTACCACCTACACGGTAGTATGATCGACCAAGACCAGACCAAGATGGGTCGTCTTGGAGCACACAAACTTGGGATGTCATGCGGTTTCCAACTCCTTTGCGGCAAGGGATTTCTGCATGCAAACCGATCTCAACCACTCCTCTTTGACGGTCAAATTGAGTGGCCTGGATGCATCTTCATGAGACGGAGAGACATGGACGTGTACACCATCATGCCGTCAACACGCATGTATGGTCGGTCCTCTAAAAATCCTTCCCATGCTTGGTTTCGACCAAGCTGAAGAGTGATGCTTGCGCACCTCTTTTAAAACCTAATTTCATCAGCGGTCGCGAGATGAGTGTCTCAAACATCATCTCATCCGTCCGACTTCACCCGACTTGGTTATACAACCACAGTCGGGAGTTATTTGGATAGTGAGGAGTCATTACCCATCACTTTACCACACACGTAATGCGGTACACTGCATAAAATACACACGATACTCCACAAGTATCGACTTTACGAATAACGATTATTCAATTCAGCATTACATGCTACCTTCCGTGGATCCACGATCCACATTCCGGACATCAATCATGTCACAAGCGGGGATACTTATTGGGGTATTGGTGCAGCGGTTTACGGCGTGCGGCGTGCAACGCGCCATCACAAGAACGTGTTAGGAAGTCATGGACGGTTAGAGATGAACTGGAGAAGTGGGCAAGACCGGTCGTATGCTACCGACACACAACTCCACCACTCCATCATTCCATTACCTCCACTTCCCACGAGAAACGTGAATGAGGCTCAATGACTTGTATAAATAGGTTCTCCGCCCTATTTCAAACAAGGAATAACAGACGATAGAACAATACAAGTTCAGTCGACAGAAACCAAGTGTTAATACAAAAAACCGTATTCAAACACTCAGAGCCTGCTTGCATCAACCGTAAGCTTGCTCATCTTTCTGTTACAAGTCATAAGCAAGCCAACACCTTCACAATCTCAACACCTTCTTCGCTTCCCTCCCTAAGATCAACCCCATCTCCTTCACTTTGTGGCCAAAACAAGTCTGGAACGGCCATTTCTTGGTTTAGGCCGGACTTGCAGATTGATCTCTCGAATCTACAAGCACTCACCGCGCGATGCATTTGTTGAAGGTTTAAATTCATTCCTCATCCACACCCCAAATTACCAAATTCTGCGGGAGTAGTTTTCACCCATCAATTCCCTATTATTATAATAATACAAAAAAAAAAAACTAATATTATCTTCCAAAAAATCCACATTATGCGAGATCTCAACCCACGCATTATGTTCGCGTTCAATTTGGTTTAATTTTTCGTTTGACAAAATAGTCACAATTTCAATTAGGCACGCGTAAATTTATAATTTTTCATTGCTTATGTATTTTTTTGTATTAAATCTATGAATTATTTATTATATATTAATTTTATAAAGTGATTTTTGAAAAAAAAAATCCTCTTATTTGATGTATGCAAGGTAAAATTCCTATATGATTATTATAAACCTTGGTCTTGAAACAAAACCTAGGTACTCTTATCTTCCTTCTTCCCGTTACTTTCTTCATCATCTTCATGGTAGTAATCCCTAGTACATGATGGTTATTATTCTCTCCAAGACATTTCTGTTGCTGAAGGACAAAAGTTTGAGGATATTGGGAGCTCTGCAAATTGGCTACAAATGAGTTGACTCAGAGTTTGAAACTTTTTCTTGTTTTTTTAACTTTCTTTTATGAAACCAGTCTAACAATCCTCAAAATCTCCGCATTCTTATTTTTTTCAAACATAGAATCATAATTTCATCAGTTTCTGATTTAATATGCTACAACATAAGTTTTCTAAGTATCATTATTTATACTTAAATCAGAATCATCATTTTTATTTAAGTTTCTTGTTAACTTGTTATATACCTAGTTACTGAAATGTTTTTCTAATCTTTTCCAGGGCCTCGTTATTCATCAGATCATGGGGAGCATCCTGTATTGGACCAGTGCAACTATTATACTCCTTTTGATAACTATATTGTTACAACTTTCATCAGTTTTGTCATCTCCGTTTTTCGCAGTATTGCAATCCAGCACTTTTGTAATGGATACAAATAGTATGTACCAGTATTGCCGTCTCTATCATTGTACGATTTAAATATTATTTGTGAGATCTGTTCGATTAACCCAGTTTGTCCGATTCAAGATATGCAACCAGAATTTCCAAATTTTGAATTTTCAAAAACTCCCTCTATTACTCCCCGTAATTTAGGTTATTCTATTACCCATCCGGTTTTCTCTCTGTTGACTATTTTTTTTTTTTTTTTTGATGCAAAGAAAAGAATGTATTAAGATTGAAACTTGTCTGACAGGATAACAGACTCTAAAACTGTAGGAATTTGGTTTAACCAAATACCTGACACACCCTCTTTACGGGCATACTTAGCTAATTCATCCGCACACTTATTTGCTAATCTATTTGTGTACGTACATATCCAAATTTCGAAACTAAAAAGACCAGACTTGATATCTTCAAAGAATGCCTCTATACTCCCATGGAACAGAAAGTTCTTTGCCATTGATAGTTGTTACTAGAGGTTGATAATCAATCTCTAAAACTATCCTCTTAAAGCCAAGAGAATGTGCCCACTCCAGCCTCCAAAGCAGCTAAACACTCCATGAATTCCGAGCACTGGGACTTTCAAGAATCTACGGCTTGAAGCTAAGTGAGTACCTGCATCATCACGAATTATTAGACCATATCCCCCATTCTTAATTACAGAACAGTAAGAAGCATCACAATTTATTTTAACAAAACCAGCAGGAGGTAGTGACCACTTATGCACGGCTGTATTAATTATTTGTTTAATAGGATTACTGGTAACCCTAGCTGCACCGTTAAGAAACTTCTGAATTCTGTCAGTGAGAGATTGTAATGAACAGTTTTTCTTTCCAAAAACCATGTCACATCTGCACTTCCAGATATGCCAAGCAATAGTAGCCATCTTACTTACTACATCCTCCTCATACACAAACCAGCTAATAATCCAATCTTTGATATTAGAAAACTGCCCGTCTCTGCAACTATATCCGATAATGTTAAACCAGATTGCTCTAGCGAAGGGGCAATACAGCAGCAGGTGTAAACTATCTTCTTCCATATTTTTGCATCTCTGACACTTAGTATCTTCTTGTTCAGAATTCCTATTCAATCTTTCATTGGATGGGAGAATATCCTTCATACACTTCCAGATGAATAATTTTATCCTTGGGATAGCATTTATTTCCCAAATTTGTCTCCAAATAAAGAACGATAAGCTTGAGATTGATCCACTCCCCTGATGATATTTTTGATTATACGAGCATAATAAGCTTGATTTTCACTCGTGGGAAAATCCCATTCTTCGTAAGTGTCCATACTAGCTTATCTTTACAACTTCTCGGAATTCTCATGTTGAGAATAAGAGATCAAAGATTATCTTGTCAAGAGATTCCGAATAATATCAGTCTTCCAACATTTGTTAGTGCAATGATGAGATCGAAACATAAGTAAATTCTGATGGTTTGTAGCTGAAGAGGAAGGGAATGGAACTCCATCTAGACCAACTACACATCTGTCTTTCCAAACTAAAATTTTTTGACCATCTCCCAAAGACCAAAAACTATACCTTCTTATGAACTCAAATTCGTTGCTTATGCTTTTCCAACCCAAGTGAGTCTTTCTTCTTCTGACAATGAAGTGAGAAGTATTTTTGAAGTATTTAGCCTGCATAGATAGAGTCCACACTGTTTCCTCAGTAGTGCATAGTCTCCAGCCGTTTTAGCCAAGAAGAGCATGGTTAAAATAAAGAAGATCTCTGTTTAGACCCCCATCAAGATATGTTCTCAGACATACCCTTAAAAGAAGTTAGAAAAACTCCTTTTTTAGGGGGTTTATTCCACCAGAATCTAAGTTGAAGGGAATTCATTGTCTTGATAGTATCTTCAGGCAGTTTGAAAGATTGCATTTGATGAAGAGGGATAGTGTTTAAAACATGTTTCACCATAACAGATCTTCCTGCTTGTGATTCCATCTTTCCATTCCATTTAGATAACCTGTGATTCATATTATCAATAAGATGGTTAAACTTTACCTTCTTTTTCTTGCCTAAGAAAAGTGGTACTCCCAAATATCTTTCATTATCATCCATAGGCTTGACTTGTAGCATATCAATGATATCCTTACATTCCCTTGGACTTAGATTTTTACTAAAAGAGATACTCGATTTCTGATAGTTCAACAGTTGGCCGAGAGGATGAAGAAAAAATACTTAAGATGTGTTGCAGCTGATTTATATTTGCTTGATTTGCTTGCACAAAGATTAGACAATCATCGGCGAATAATAAATGACTTATCTGTGGTGCTCTTTGTGCTATCTTTATTCCTTTAATCTTCTTAGAAGCTTCAGCAGCTACCATAGCGCGAGAAAAAGCTTCCATTGCTATGATGAATAAATAAGGTGAAATCGGATCACCTTGACGAATACCCCTAGAAGGATGGAATGAAGAACAGGGAGACCCATTAAGTAAGACAGAGATTTCTGTTGTACTAATGCATTAAGTATTAATGAACACCACTTGCTCACTAAAACCCATCTTCTTCATAATCGCCATTAAGAAGTCCCACTCAAGCCTATCAAAGGCTTTCGACATGTCTAGCTTTAAAGCTAGATGACCAACCCCTTTTTTCTTTCTTTTCAGAGTGTGCATAATTTCATGAGCAAGAGAGATATTATCTGAGATTAATCTTCCCGGAACATAAGCTGACTGGAGAGGAGATATAACTTTATTTAGAATGGTTTTCAATCTTCTAGCTAGGAGCTTAGAAATTAACTTGTAAGAAGTATTGTTTAGAGCAATAGGTCTATAATCTGAAGGAGAAGAGGGAGACTTGACCTTTGGAACCAGCATAATTCTTGTCTTGTTAATCTCTTTACTGATAAAACCAGTAATAAAAAAATTTTGGACCATTTGAATAACATCATTTTTTATGATATTCCATTGAGTTTGGTAAAAGCCTGGTGGGAAACCATCAGGCCCCGGAGCTTTCCAAGGTTCCATACTCTGCAGCGTATCATAAATCTCCTTCTCAGACGGAACATTTGTAAGGAAAACATTATCTTCATCTGTGATTACATTTTGAACATAACCAAGCAATTCCTCATTGATAATTGGATTTGTAGTTGAGCTGATACTATGAAAATGATCAGTCAGAAGAGCAGCTAAAGATTCTCTATCGGAACACCACTGTCCATCTTTGTCTTTAAGGGAATCTATTCTATTTCTGGATCTCCTCTTGTTAGCATTAACATGGTGCATTTTTGTATTTGAGTCCACTTCCTTGAAAAAATGATCTCTTGACTTCTGCATCCAAAACTCTTTTCTTATATCCTCCCATTTTTCAATCTCAGCTTCAACCTTAGTAACAGAAGAAGTAATGATATCGACTTCACTAGAAGAAAAAGAAGCAACTTCAGATTTTTGATGGAGAGTGTCTAATCGAGCATACAGGCTTGTAATATTTGTATCAATATTCCCGAAAACTTCCCTGTTCCATATTGAGAGCTTCCTTCTAGTAAAAACAAGTTTCTGGTTCAATTTAAAAGCAGCTGAACCATGAACCTCCTTTTCCCAGGCTTGTTCAATTTGTTCTTTACAGGAAGAGTTTTGTAACCAACAAGCAAAAAATTTCCAGTTTCTACTAGAAACAAAATTGTTAGAATACAGACTAAGCATGATAGGTGTATGATCAGATCCATAATGAGTCAAATGAGAAAGCTTTGTATCAGGGAAAGACAAGAGCCATTCATCATTAGTAAGTGCCCTATCAAGTCTAGTTTTTATCCTACCAGTTCCATGCTTATTATTTGTCCAGGTAAAAGACTTTCCATTGTAACTCAAATCAGTAAGACCGGCATCATAGATATTTTGAATCACATACTGAGACTTAGAACTAGAAGCAGTTTTCCTATGATCCCTATCCTCCTCATTAAAAGTAACATTTAAATCTCCTATAAGAACCCACGGCATATTAACTTCTTGTCCAAGCTCTTTGATAAAATCCCATTGTTCTCTTTTTTCTACAGGTTTACAAGAGCCATAAACACACGAGAGAAGCCATTCAGCCTTAGAGGGATCATTCTTAACTATGCAGTGGAACATATTTTTAGAAGAGTGTAGTAATTCAAAGTGAAAACCATCCTTCCAGAGAAGGAGGAGTCCCCCTGATAGTCCTACTGAAGGTTCAAAAGCAGAATTTGGGTAATTCAACGGTTTTGAAAGTCTTAAGATCTTATCAGAACTGATTTTTGTTTCTTGTAAAAAAATAATATCCGGGTTATGCACTCTATTCAGATTCCTAATATGATCCCTAGTTTTCTTGTCATTAAAACCTTGACAATTCCATGCAATTATCTTCATACTGGGATAATACGTTTTATAGAAAACAAAATATAAGACAAACCTAGAGAACGTGGACTTGAAAGAATAATGAAAGAAGAAGAGAAATATGTTTGATAAGAGTAGTACCTGAGCAGTTACTCCCTCCTTAGCATATATGGACTCAGCCTGCATTGTTTCTGAAAAGTTCTTGTCCTTCTCAGAGGCTAAGTTATCAATCATACTAGCAGAGTTTACCACCCCCATAGTCTTAGGAGTATTCACATGAATGTTGTGTGGATTCATATGAGGGTCTTCATTTAAGTTCGAGTTTCTCATCCTTTTGGGTTGTCTAGGATCTTCAGCTGCCACTTCCTCTTGAGCAACAATTGTTTCTTCTTCATCCATTTTATCCAAATTATCAGCAGAGCTCATTTCCTCATTTTCTTCTGTAACTCCATTCTCCTCTTGTAGAAGATAAGCTTGGTATTCCTCAGAATTCAAACTATCTAGATATAAGAGATATTCCCAATTGCACACTTTTCAGGGTTATGATCCAATACATAACACTTGTCACAAATCTTTTTTGGTTGAAGTTCCCAATGATAACGTATCCAAACATCCTCACCAGCAATGGTTTTCCACCAACCTCCTCTGTGCAGCGGTTTTTGCAGGTCCATTTCTATTCTAGCCTTTACCGTATTACCATATCTTGGGCGACAGTTCTCTGGGTCCGTCCTTATTTTTCTCCCCATAAAACCGATGGCTTCATCAACAACCACCCTGTTCAGATGTTCAAGTTTAAGATACTTAAACTGAACAGTAAACACTTGATGTGTAAAATCATAATCTCTAGCATTTGTACCAGCAACAAACTTCTTCACAGCAAAAAGAGCTTCACCAATGATCCAAGGACCATTTTCTATAACTTCATCTTGTTCCTCTTCATTATTTAATCTTATCAACATAAGATTATGTCCCATGACACGAATCTGTTTATTCCTATATCTCCTCCAAAGAGAGTTGATTTCTTCCTTAATAGTTCTCATATCTATCTTATGCTTGTACATAAACTTTCCCAGAATCGCATATGACCATTCTTCAGCAGCAGCACTAATAGTTTGAGCAGAACCTACTGTTCTTCTTTCTGAGGGTAATTCAATGGAAGCATTACGCAATTGTCTGGAGAGCTGATTGATTTTGCTAGCACGACTATTTGAACTAGTCGACATTGAAGGGTTGAAGCAATTTAGACTATGAAAATACTTTGGATCAGAAACAAAGGAGTTTTTTTTGATATATTTTCCTAACTCAGATTGAGGACTTATATACTGGTTGAGTATATCTTTTAATAACTCGATAGTCCTAGTATACTGTAAAGAATCTTCAAGAATTAGTAAAAAAGGGTAACAAAAATTTCCACAGTGATTATGTTTTGCATGGGAATTATATGCATTTATGGCTTTGTAGTGATTACTTGTGAAAAAATTTTGAGAACGGGTAATATGGGAGAGATTGATGGGATTTATAGAGACCGGTCTAATATGGTAAGAAAAATATCTAGCAGATTGACTAGACAGGGTGTCGCTGGAATTATGGGAATTAATTCGCCAAATTATAGGAGGGAGATAAGGGTTTTGAATTTTTGTGTTTGAAGCTTTCAGAAGGCTATCTTGAGAAACCTGATGATCTTCAGAAAAGAATCCACAGATTACATTATCATGCGATATCACAAAACTATTAGTAAGAATCATCATAGCTAGGATGATTGGCACAACTGCTTCCATCTCTCTGTTGACTATATACTCATTCAATACCCATATTTTCAATCATAAATCGTCAAATATATTCTTCCTTGATTATAAAGTTAAAAATTATACCCATGCAACTAAGTATAGTTATTTTAGATGTCATTCTTATCTTTATAAGCAAGAACTCATCTTCCCACAGAAACATCAAGCTATCTCCATTAAGTTCTCAAAAGACTTTCTCAGAGAAATGGATTCTACGTCCAATAACCAAATTTTAGCTATCACCAGTAAGATGCAGAATGCTAAGATCAGAGGTATTTCAGCAAAGAAAATGAGAAGACCGGTAGGTCCAAAAACTGCCATTGTTGAAGCCTCTGATGAATGGAATACAAACCTTGTAGGAAAGCTCTTTTCTAAAGACTCCATCGACACTGAAGTTGTTAGGAAGGAAATCAAGCTGCTATGGAACAAATATAGAACCAAAGAAGTGCGAGCTATTGCTATAAATATTTTCACTTTCAAGTTTCACACTAAGGAAGTGATGAATACTATTCTTACCAAAGGGCCATGGAATGTGAAGAAATGTCATCTCAATCTTCTAAAATATGTTCCATTTATTGATGTAAAGGATCTAGTTTTTTTACATCAAGAGTGGAATATTCAATACAAAAATCTCCTATTTGAACATCATTCTGTCTTAGTAGTTTGTGAAGCTATCGAAGAACTGGGTAATAAAATCTGGACTGAGCCAGAAGACTGCAAATAATGTTTTGGGAGTACGATTACTTCTAGGATCAATATAGACTTATCTAAGCCTCTTCATAGGGGAGGTTGGTGGAACACAGCTGCAAGAATTTTCACTTGGATACCTTTTTACTGGGAAAGACAACATCATAGTTTTTCCCCAAAGTGTCTCACAATTGACCATGACGAAAACGAATGCTTGAATGTTGTAGAGGATTTAATGATTAGAAGGTGTACAAATGAAGATTATATTGCTTATGTTCATGAGTTAGCAGCTACCTATGAAGTTGAAATCATTGAGGATCTTGATCTCATGCTTCAATACATCCTTGAGGCAAGTCAAGGAAAATTAATGAAGAAAAAAATATCATGAAATGCAAGTTCGAGAAGAGGAAGCAAGAAGAAATAAGAGATCCAGAACTGAAACTGAACAAGATGACCAAGATTCTGATCTTATCAATAACATGGATGGAAATACTGAGATACTGGTACCAATATCAAGTCATGCAGAATGGAACACGATTTGGTTGAAGAAGGATTCAATAATGCTAAGGAGTCTTCTCATGAGATGAATGAGGCCAATTCCCTGGTAACTAAACTTTACCCCTCTCATTCTTTTGATATTTTTCTTTTGCAAAATATAAGTCTTAATTCTACTAGTTATTTTCTCAAGTCTGCTTAGTATTTATTGTTGCCATTGAATCTAATTATAAATCATCCAGTTAGTGTGTTGTGTATTAAGCCTCCTCCTCCTGATAAATTTATCAATATGAAAATCCTCATTTGGAATAGCCAAGGTTTCCTAGGAAAAGATACTAGATACCATTTACAGCACCCGAATAAGATTCACTCTCCTGATATTATTTTCCTCTCATAAACCAAAATCAATGATGAGAGAGTCCTAAATTTAACTAAATTTCTCAAGTTGTCGAATAGATGCTATACTCCCTCTGTAGGTCAAGCAGGTGGTATCATCTTGCTTTGGAAGGATGGTTTTACATTAGATATTCTTCATTGCTCTAGTAATATGATACATGACTTAGTAGCTAATGTCCCTGCAAAGGGTGAATGGTTTCTCTCTTGTGTTTATGGCACCCTATATAGGAATGACCAGCCTAGTTTTTGGCAATACATTAATGACCTAAGCTCATCAGTTAATGTCCCATGGGTTCTCATAGGGGACCTAAATATCACTTTTTATTCCTTAGAGAGAAATACTGATTCAAATCATACTTGTCCTGAAGTTTTAGATAAGATAAAAGATTCTGATCTTATTGATATGGGTTTTAGTGGTAACCCATTCACTTGGACTAGCAATAGTCATGGAACTGGTAAGACTAAATCTAGATTAAATAGAGCTCTTACTAATAGTGAATGGTCCTTGAGCTACCCTGATGACGCACTTACTTCCCCAAAAGGGATCTGATCATTCACCCATTATCCTACCTATTTACTCTAAATCTATGCCCACAGGGAGAAACTGGAAATTCTTTGAGCATTGGTTACAAAATGAATCATACAGAGATGAAATATTGAGTGCTTGGAACTCTAACATCTCTGGTTCTGTAGTTTATATTTTATCTGATAAACAGTCAAATACTAGTCATCTCTTATCTCAATGGAGCAAATGGACTTTTGGCCATATTCAAACAAGAATTACTGATCTTCAACAATGGTTATCTTATCTGCAAGCCACTGATGATAAGGAAATAACACATTTTTGAAGTACTTCAAGTTGAAAAGAGATAGATTATTTGAATGAGATACATGCTAGCTCAAATAGACAAAAATCTAGAGATCACTTCTATAATGACATGGATAGGAACTCTAAGTACTTCCATATCAGAGAAAATCAAATGAGAGTCAGAAATAAAATAGATTCCTTGCAAGCTGCTGATGGTTGGAAAGACAGAAGTAGCATTGAAGAGCTTTTTGTTTCTCACTTCAAAAGGATCAATACTTCATCTTCTCCAGTTGATAGCTTCATATTCCTTGATCATGTCCCAACTTGTATTATTGATCAATATAATGAACAACTTATAGTTATCCCTTCGGAAAATGAGATTCATATGGCATTAATGTCCATGGAGCCATGGAATGCTCCAGGTCCTGATCTCAGGCTTCTACCAGACGCAATGGCAGGTGGTGAAAAATGATGTCTGCGGCATGGTTAAATCCTTCTTCCATAGTGGGTTTCTTCTAAAAAATATCAATAACACAAGAGTCACATTAATTCCTAAATCTTCAACAGCTCACAAACAATAAGATTTTCGTCCTATAGCTCTATGTAACACTGTCTGCAAGCTAATATCTAAGATAATAGCTCTTAGAATAAAAAAAACATATGAATACCATAATTTCTCCCATGCAGTCTGCATATGTTCCTGGTAGGTTAATATCTGAGAATATTTTCATGGTACAAGAGTTGGTTAAAGTTATAAAGAATAAGAAATGAAGGTCAGGTCATTTGGCGCTGAAAATTGATATGTCTAAAGCATTTGACCGGCTGGAGTGAGTTTTCCTGATTAAATTCTTGCGCAAATTTGTATTTTGCGAAAAGTTATGTCATCTGGTTTTTCAATGCATAAGCACAACTCAGGTGGAAATAATGGTTAACGGCTCTCCATCTAAGCCTTTCAAGCCTACAATGGGTATAAGGAAAGGGGACCCCTTATCCCCTTACCTCTTCATTCTTGCTATGAAGGATTTTTCAAGACAACTAAACCATCATGAACAAACTAATCAGCTCACAGGTATGAAGATCTCCAGAAGTGCACCAAAAATTAATCACTTATTATTAGCTGACGATTGTCTTCTATTCAGCTAATCAAGTTCAAGTAATAAGCTTCTTATAGTCTGCAGTATATTTCAGCAAAAATGTCGAGCCATCTCACAGTCAAGTTATAAGTGGCATTCTTCAAGTTAGACAACTCGATATCAAGGATTAGAAGTACCTAGGGTTTGCCATTCTTTGTTGGCAGAAATAAAAAAAAATACCTTTCTCAACACTTATAACTAAAATGGAATCAAGACTAACGAGATGGAGATGTATAAACATGTCAGAAGCTGGGCGTTCGGTGATGGTTATAAAGGTTACTAATGCCATTCCTGTTCACCATATGTCAAGTTTTAAATTGACAGATACAACCATCGACAAGATGAATTCTATACAACAGAAGTTTCTGAAAAACACGAAATCCAACAAAGGGAAGCAGGTTATCGCTTGGAGAAAAGTTAATAAACCTAAGGAAGAAGGTGGTTAAGGTGATTTGCACCTTTTCCTAGCAAAGTCAGCTTGGAAATTATGTACAAATGAATCCTCTATTTGTGCAAAATCTCTTAAAGAAAAATACTTTACTGATGGTCGCGTCTTCAATATTAAGGAAAATTCAAACTCAACAAGGTCGTGGAGAAGTATGAGTAGTGAACTGAAGTTCATTCAAAAATATAGCTGATGGAGTCTAGGTAATGGGAAAAATATATTGATATGGGAACACAAGTGGATAGAAGATTTGGATTCTCCTACTGTACCTAAAAGTGGTATTAATTTTCATCTAAATTTCACTTACGTTCATCAGCTCTTCAATCATTCTACCGGTGAATGGGATCATCAACTTATATTCTCATTATTTGAGCCTTCTACAACAAGACTAACCATCAAACTTTCGATACACCACCAGCATGAAGATAGACTGATATGGATACTTGAGAGGAATGGTTCCTTTTCGGTAAAATCAGCTTATAGGAGAATGTTTGAAGAGAAAAACATCAATAACTCAATTGGCCCAAGAATGCAGACCATATTTAAGAAGCGGTGGAAATTACCTATGCTCCAAAGAATCAATCAGTTTTTATGGAAGTGTGTTTTCAGACATCTTACCAACAAGAGACAAGCTTTTTCACGTTATCCGGGATGGGGACTACAGCTTCCCTTTTGCACTCAAAAACCTGAGACTTCTCCTCATTGCATACTAGAATACTCACAGTCTAGAATGGTTTGGTTCACTACTCTAGGTATTCACGTTCATGATAACATTAATCTCGCAGAATGGCTCTGCAGCTGGTTTGATAGGTTATTGTCTCATCAGATTCAAGAACAGGATATTTGTAAGATTGTCGTTGTAGGGTGGTGCATTTGGACAACAAGATGCGATAAAATCTTCAAAGGCAGTAATTCTACATCAACAGACATTATACAAAAGTGCAGAAAAGAATTTTTAGAGTTTGACACAAAAACTCAAACCCTACCAGCCTCTTCTCTTAAACAATCTAAGAATAAATCTTTACTGGATTCCTCCTTCTACCGATGCTTTTAAAACTAACTTAGATGGATGTTATCTAAACATTAATAAAACTGGTGGAATTGGTCTAATACTCCATGATTTTGCAAGTTCACATCAGCGGTCAAAATGTATCTATCTAGCTGAAGCAGTCAGTCCAGAACAAGCTGAGTGCAGGGCATTATGGGAAGCTGTACGATGGGCAAAAGAATTAAAGCTGGCTAAGGTGGAGTTTGAGATGGACTCTAAGCTTGTAGTGGATGTCGTGAACAAGGATTCCAATAATATAAACTGGAGAATCAGAAATTTAATTCTAGATATTAAGATTTTATTTTGTACTTTCATTCTTTAGCAATGTAGTTATGTGCCAAAAGAGAAAAATAAGGTTGCAGACATCTTATCAAAACTAGCAAGAGAAGAACAAATGAGTAGTGTTTGGTTATTAGATCCTCCTAGAGAAATTGTTTTGCAATTACAAGAGGATATTCATCTCATGTAAACACTTGATTTAATAAAATTTCAATCTTCAGTTTCAAAAAAAAAGAAGGTAAAATTCCTATGTATATTTTTGTCTCAATGACTCACTGCGATTTCTTAAAAATCACTCAGAGAGTCCTCCAAAATCAATAAACTTACAGAGAGTCTTCCCAAATCTCTTACGAAAAAATTCTCTCGATATCTCTAAAAATCCCAATTGACTAACCCCCGGTAAATTCTTTCTTTTCCATCAATTTTCTGTTTAGAGCAATAATTACCCGTAATATGAACCGCGTTTACGGTTAATATTTCTGGTGGTTAACGTTGGAAGAAATACGTTTTTAATTGAGTTTTATGATCTTCGATTAGATTTGATCTTGTGACCGAGTCATTAAGGATACTTACTCAGTTTCATATGACTTATGAGTGAATGAAAGAAAGCCTTTAGCCCCACATTGGGTGAGCGGGCACAACCATGCAAGATAGCTACACTTGCTGTTTATGCTTGGGCTTTATGCTTTGGGGCACAAGCGGGCGATGCATGTCAACCGAAATCTATTTTTTTGGTCAAAATTGTTTATTCTTAAGAAAATTAAAACGAATTCTGATACTATTAATTCGTGTCGTCTTTTTGCCAGAACTCTGTATCGGTAGTTTTATCCTAGACCCATTTACATTGTTGAGATATGACATCTCTCATTCTTAAGAAGTATCCGCATACTATTGCGTTATGCACCAATTGTTCGCTACGACCTACTGATAACATAACAACTAGTTTCTGGTGGTTTTGGAGTGGTGGAAAATCACCGTGTGAGAGAGGCTTTGTAATCCGACAATCCTTTCGCAAAAGATTGTTTTGCGAAAATAATCAGATAACCTTTTTATTATTAATGATATTGTTTAAGATCGAAAATAAAAGAATACAAAACCGTCGGATAATACGGTAAAAGTACCAATTTATTTATTTATTATTTTTTTAATTATTTTTTTAAGAAATAACCCTACCCAGACTCAAACTACTTCTGCCCTTGATTATACAGCCAAACGAAACATCTCAGAACCAAAACCACTCCTTAGTTATAGAAAACGGAGACAAAATTAAGAAACAAAAAAATAGTTATGGAAGTAACTCTGAGACATTCATCAACCACTCTCTTTAATCATCTTGCTGCCTCACCTAATCTCTTCAATTCTCCCAAACAAAATTTATCATTTTCTCCACAAATTGATACCATCTTTTTAACCGCGAAAATCACCACCACTTCACTGAAATTTCCAATCAGAAGAACGCCCTCCTCCATTAGATCTGCTGGAAACCCCAACCCGGAAGGAGGAATTCTATTGACTTGTAAGAATTGTAAAACCCAATTCAATCTCTCTCTCAACCATCCTCAAGCTTGCCGTTTTCACACTGCTCATTTTGGAGGTAACCCTTTATCAAGATTATTATGCTTTTTGATTTCTTAAATTTTAGTTTTCTGATCAATTGACCATGACATCCATACAGCATAGTTGTTGTTTATCAGTAATTTAGAAGGTAGACGAGTTTCAACCTTAGTTTGTGGATGTTCAAAACAAGTTTACCAGCCTACTTATCCAATTACGTAGTTCATTTGTTTCGAATAGCAAGAATAAGAATATTATAGGCCGAGAGTTTGCTTTATGTTTGTAATGTTAACTCAGTTCTGTAGAGGATGCATACAAGATGGTGTAATGTGTATGTAATGTGGGGGAATAGATCCATGAGTTGTATCAGCATAGCGTCAAACCATTCAAAGCAAAGATCCATTAAGTGGAAGTTGTAATGAGGTTGAGTATTTCACTTATGTAGGTATCAAAAAGTTCTTGAATTATGAATTTCACCTATAAAGCACTGATCCATGTGATGCCTATGTTGAACTTTGCCAAGCTTATCCTCGTATGGGTCTGCATTTTGAACAAAAGCCTTTGGAGTTGTAGGAGTGTGTGGTGATGTTTCTGGCAAGTTTCATCTATAGGATTAGTTTCGTTCACACAAGCTTAGTACTTGGTTTTTAGTTGATCAAACAACTCCAATGACATGTTTTGGTAGTAGTTGATTCAAAAATCTGAATTGAGTCAATTGACTAGTTTGGCACTATCCTGAAACGGCGAGGGGTATAGGTACACTTGGAGAGCTGTTATTCTCCTTGGCGAGGGGTATAGTTCGGCACTAACCTGAGTCGTCCTTTCTTTTCCTTGGTCGATCAATATAGATCTTATTCAGTGGACGTGACAGGAACGACATTCAACAAAATTAAAAGAGCTAGGCCAGAACACTTTCTCCCCCGAACGCAGCTTATGTTACATAACAGTGATATAGGTATATTCAGGCCGATTATGGTATCCTTAACAAGACATTATAGCCTTTTCGGCGTAGCTAGTTTCAGTTAAATCAAGTTCATTGACTTTACTTGTATGCTTCACAATCTTTACTTGCTCTTTACTTGGGGTCCTTTTTTACTATTATAAGTTGCCTACCAGTATACCCTCATAAACACAAAGATGCATCCACCTATATTTTTGCTTGACCTCTTGAAGTAGCTCATAATTAGTTCTTTTCCTTTTTTCTCATCGTTTCCTACAACACCTTACTGCAGGAGAAACTAAAAGAAAATTTGAAAGCGTATACAGCGGAGGTACCATGAATACACCAAATGGAGGTGTTATTCTGCAGTATTGGCATTGCTGTGGCTCAGAAGATCCTTCTGACCCTGGATGCACAGCAGCACCTCATTCTTCCTACGACGACTGATACAAAGTCGAAAAAGGTGCTTTTCATTCTTCTACAAAAGTTTCCCTCAATCCACAGTACATTTGGAGTAATATTCATGCTTTCTTTGTGTTGTTTGTGTATACAAGAACATCTTATGATGTATCAAGAATATGGACCGTCAAATGTTGTAAATCACCTTCCACTTTTTCCCATTTTTTATCCAACACCTGATTTAACAGGGGAAACACTTGGCCTTCAGCCACTGAATCAGTCACCAGCTCCATCTTCCCTGTCATAGCATTGATGTCAGTGAATATATATTTTACATCATTTTGTAATTTTTATACTATTTTAAATTGCATGGAAGTCACCCAAAACTAGCCCATGGATGATCGCATCGACTTTTGATATGCTATATTATATGGTCCTGTTTATACTAGGGCTGCATTTGTGTGTTGTCCTGTATACTAGAGCTGCATATGGTCCATCCTCTAGTGGTTGTAAAATATCATTGGGAATTTTCCCATTTTTGATCAAACACCCAATTTAGCTGCGCCGAAAGAACTTTGCCTTTCCGAGTGAAATTTAATTCTACAATTTGTATCTAGTTTCTCTGTTATGATTTACAGTCAAAATAAGAATAAGTTCACTCTTCTTGCTTTCTCTTCATCAAAGCAAAAAGAAGAAAAGAGCTCGACTGCAAGACAATGGGTAGTGGTTTATAGGTCCCCTCGCTAGGATCTTAAAGAGAGAGAGAGAGCCATCTCATCTCAAGTTTCAAGCATGCTGAGATAAAATTCAAGATCAGCAATGTGTCCAATTGTGCGAGTCTTTTCTTCTCAGCAGCCTAACTTTGATTTTGTCATCATTCAGACAATAATAGAAGCAGCAGCTTTCATGTTTTAAGATCCATGATGGAATGTTGCTTTAACTATGTAATGGATTGGTGCTGTAATCGATATTGACAGATTGAAATCCAACTCTCCACAGTCGTGTAATCATGCATATGAGGAATTTGTCAGTTTCAGTATTGTAAAATGACTGTAACCTTGAGTTTTTTTGGTTTTTTTTATTTTACTGCTCAAAGAAGTACTCCAATTACGGCACATTTTTATTTCACATATGTACTGCGTACAGTACACATGAAGGGTATAGATTTCAAAATTGGCTCTGAGGCAGCAAAACGAAACTTCGTGTCTTTTTTGTTCGGTAAATTCATGGCTCAACCTGGCATCATCTTGTGACGCCTCTAATTTTTACCTGCATCTGTTTCACTGAAGGCGCTCCCGAAAGATTTTAGAATGAAGAAGAAATAAAATCTTTTATTAAGTTTTTGATAAAAACAGAATACAAGAAAGAGAAAGCCTTTTAAAGGCTGTACAGACAGTCTGGCAGTTACAGTTAACAAAACAGAAAAAATGTGTGACAGGCACACTTACAATTCAGACACTCTCTCATACAGTCACTCAGACTTAACTGGATTCAGTCACTCAGACTTAACTGGATTCAGACACAATACATTCTGAATCCTTACAGCCCCCCTCAAGTTGATAATGATGTAAACAGAGCAGCTTGCCAGCCAAAGAAAGAAACACACAGTGAACCAATCCTTTAGTAAACGAGTCTGCTAGTTGATTTGCAGAAGATACATAACTAACTTGTAGAAAACCAGAACTGACTAACTCCCTGATGAAGTGATATATCTCAATGTGTTTAGTCCTTGCATGGAATACTGGATTTGTTGCTAGACTATTAGCAGACATTATCACAATAGAGTTGAAAGGGTGTAGCAAGAGAAATATCTAGTTCTTGTAGTAAAAAGGATATCCACACTACCTCAGCTGCAGTGATAGCCAATGATTTATATTCTGCCTCAGCTGAAGACTTTGATATGGTAGGCCGTTTCTTTGAGGACCAAGATACCAGAGATGAACCTAAGAAAACACACATACCTGATGTTGATTTTCTTGTGTCAGGACAGCCAGCCCAGTCTGAGTCTGAGTATGTAGAAATAACAGTAATATCTCCAGCAGAAAGTAATACACCAGTTCCTGGTGTCCCTTTTAAGTATCTTAGAATCCTTCTCACCAACAACAAATGTTCATCAGTAGGAGATTGCATAAATTGAGCAACATAATTGACACTAAAACAGATATCAGGTCTGGTCATTGTCAAATACTGAAGACCTCCCACCATACTCCTATATTCAGTAACATTTGATAAAGGAGTACCCGTAGAAACTGACAGTCTAGGTCCATTGGTAACTGGTATTTTTGAAGGTTTGCAGTTGAGCAGATCATACTTCTCTAACATCTCCAATGTATACTTCTTCTGAGTTAATAATAGTTGTTGTGAGCTGTTCTGAAACTCTGCCTCTATGCCCAAGAAATAATGAAGAATACCTAAGTCTTTAACTGGATAACTCTTCATAAGAAAACCAATAATGCTGTCACTGAAACCAGTAGTAGAGCAGGCTAAGATGATATCATCAACATACAAAAGAAGCACATCCATATTGTCACCAGACTGATAAACAAACATGTAATGATCACAGTTTGATCTAGTGAAACCAAATTCTATCAATGTGCCACAAAGTCTCTCAAACCAGGCTCTGGGTGCCTGTTTAAGACCATACAAACTTTTCTTGAGCTTGCATACAAAATCTGGATGTTGAGGATCTTCAAAACCTTTAGGCTGCACCATATAGACATCTTCTTCAAGAAAGCCATGGAGAAAAACATTACTAATGTCCAATTGCTTGAGTGACCAATTTCTAGTAAGAGCAATTGTTAGAACAATCCTGACAGTTGTTGCCTTCACTACAGGACTAAAAGTTTCAAAATAATCTACTCCATCCATCTGATTATAACCCTTAGCCACAAGTCTGACTTTAAATCTCTCAATAGTTCCATCAACATTCCATTTGACTTTATAAACCCATTTATTGCCTAACACATTATATCTAGGATCATTTGGTACTAGATCCCATGTATCATTTTCAATTAGTGCTATATTCTCATTCTTCATTGCTACTTGCCACTTTGGATTTTGATTGCAGTCTTGAAGGATTTTGGCTCAATAAAATCTGAACTAATAGCTGTAAAGACTGAATGCAAAGGATACTTAACCATACAGTGAGAAACAAAGTCTGTAGGTAATGATTTTGGTTTAGTAATCCCTGATCTGGACCTTGTAATAATAGGAGATGAAGTCCCAGTAGAATGATGAAGAGAAGTATCAGCAGAAGCAACACCATCGTCAAGTTCAAAAGAAGTTTCATCAAAAGGAAAATAAGCTTCATCAAAGTTCACATGAACTGTAATATATGTCTTCTCACTGGTTAAGTCAAAGCACTTATAACCTTTATGAATAAGACTGTAACCTAAGAAAACACATTTTGCAGACTTGGCACTCAACTTGTCTGCTCTATAAGGCTCCAGATTAGGATAACAACAACAACCAAATACTCTAAAGAAGGAGTAATCTGGAAGGGTATTGAAAAACATTTCATATGGAGACTTAAAGCTAAGAACTTTTGTAGGTAGTCTGTTAATGATGTAAGTTGCAGTCAAGAAGGAATCATACCAGAATGCTTTGGGTAGAGAAGCTTGAAAAGATAGAGGATTGCCCATTTCAGTGATATGCCTGTGCTTTCTTTCAGCCAAGCCATTTTGTTGATGCTGATGAAGACAAGAAGATCTCAACACTATCCCACATTGATCCAGATATTCTTTAAACTGTCCCTTAACTAACTCAAGAGCATTATCACATTGGAAGTACTTGATAAAAACAGATAAAATATTTTCTGAAGTAGCCTTGAAATGTTGAAAACAAGATAAGCTGTCAGCTATACTCTTCAGAGGATAAATCCAGTGATATCTAGAATAATCATCAATGAACAAGATATAATACTTGAAGCCCAGAGAAGAAGCAGTTGGAGCTGGACCCCAGATATCACAGTGAACCGGATGTAATGGTGATGTTGTAGTCCTCTTGGAATCATAGAATGGTAGCCTATGATTTTTACCTTTCTGACAAGCTTCACAAAAACATGTATTTCCATAAGTAACTAAGATAGATGAAGTACTGGAAATCTTCTTAAGAATCACATAAGAAGTATGACCTAATCTATTATGCCATAATGAAGTATTTGAATTAGCAGTAGAAGCTGTTAAAGCAAAACAAGTAATACCTTCCATTGGATACAAATTATTTTTAATTTTTCCTTCAGCCAACACCTTTCTAATCTTCACACATTTTACCTCATATCCCCAATCAAAAAACTCTACTGAAACCTGATTATCCTTTGTAAACTTAGCAATGGACAATAAATTCTGTTTGATAGTAGGCACATACAAAACATCATCCAGATGAAACTGACTATAGTTAGTATCCAGCACAATATTACCTGTTTTCTCAATGGGTAACATAGTACCATCTCCTACCATAACTTTATTTGTCCCATCATAAACCTTTGCATTGCCCTGTAGATTAATATCTTTAGTCAAGTGACTAGTTGCTCCTGAGTCAAGCAACCAAACAGAACCAACATTGCAATCTGAACTAGTTAAGGATGTAGAATTTACTTGTATTGAAGCAAATGCTTGTTCAAGAGTATTTGCAGCACCACTACTCTCAGCCTTATCCTTACCCTTTCCAGATGGAGCTTTACTATGAATATACCTAAAATGACATGTATTCCATGTGTGTCCCTTCTTCTTACAAATATGGCATTCAACTTCACTAAAGTCATGTATCACATTCTTGCTTTTACTATCATTGTTAGACTTAGAAGTAGATGCAATATGAGAGTTATTGTGCTTAGTATAATAAGAAGAACTTTGAGAATCAAGAATTGGTGAGGACTCATCATCTTCTAATTTGAGCCACTGCTCATGATGTAATAATCTTGAAAGAAGATCATGTAATGAAAATCAAGTATCCCTATTATGAGCAGATATGACAAATTGTCTATACTCTTTCCCTAATCCCATTAAGGCATACATGACAATATCAGATTCATCTACAATTTCTCCTATTGCAGCAAGGGAATCATTAATTATCTTCAAATCATCAAAATAAGTAGAAATACTTTTGGTACCTTTCTTGATTGTATGAAGCTGACTGCGAAGAAGAGACTTCTTTGCTACAAACTTTTGAATGAACTTGCGTTCCAGAAAAACCCAAATATCTCGTGTTGAAGAAAACCCAATTATCCAACGAGAAATTGCTTCATCAAAAATGGCATTTAAACATGACATTATGAACCTGTTCATCTTGCGCCAATGGAGATATAGAGGATTTGGTATAGTATCACCATCAACTTCAACTGTTTCTTGTGGTTGATCCACACTACCATCAACCAATTCGTATAAATCTGTCGTGATGAGAATAGACTCGAACTGATTTTTCCAGATTAAGTAATTCGATCCATCATCTCGAAGTTTAACAGAAACAAAATTAGTGATGTTATGAAAAGGTAGAGCAGAAGATGATGAAGTAGACATCATTATGAAGATGTAAATCAAAAACGTTATCAAAGAATCAAGAATGAGATCCAAATCTTGAAAGGATCTAGAAATCAGAGAGATGAAGAATTTTTTGGTATACATGTATACTAGAGATTTTAAGAAATGGTAGATCTTTGTATTTGCAGCATAATTAATTTTGAGAATTAGGATCAAAAGATGAAAGAATCAAGATCTTCCTTAAAAGACTGATACCATGAAAGATTTTAGAATGAAGAAGAAATAAAATCTTTTATTAAGTTTTTGATAAAAATAGAATACAAGAAAGAGAAAGCCCTTTAAAGGCTGTACAGGCAGACTGTTTGGTAGTTACAGTTAACAAAACAGAAAAATTACGTGACAGGCACACTTACAATTCAGACACTCTCTCATACAGTCACTCAGACAGTCACCCAGACATAACTGGATTCAGACACAATACATTCGGAATCCTTATAGCTCCAAAAGGGGCAGAATTTACTCACATTACAGTCTCCATGATATGTCGTTATGATTTAACAGCGTCATCTTGCATCACATGCATGCAACACCCTTAGGATGGGGGACCTATGAGCTCAAATTGGTCCTCCAACCTGCCTCTCCTACAAGTACAAGTAGTTGTGTGGTGGCAAATATGTATCTTGTCGGTCATCAACCAATTTTGGTTGTATTTATTGTTCATCTCCTTATACTTTTTGGTCGGAATACTATGCCAGGTACAAAAAAAGACATGAAATGAAACATTGGATATATGTCGCCTTTTAGCATTTGGTACGTCTAGAATCCCCGCATTAAATTTATTTTAAGCACTTACCAAAGTACATTCACAACCAAATTGATGCATCTACAACCTTTTGCCCCTGAATTGTTTTCCCCTGGGTATTGGTTGCATTCCGCATTTTATTTGTTCATTGTCAAGTCTACTCGTGTTTCTTTAATACTTTCTCTGGAATTTTTTTTTTGTCACTTTTCATTTTATTCTAAAAATAAATTAAATTGAAAAATAAATAAATATGATGATATTTATTTTCCAAAAACGGAATGAGTAGCTTGGAGCGTGCGGCTGTTAAACACAAGGTCGGAGGTTCAGTTCCTAGCATTATCTTTTTTAGAAGTCAAAAATGTTTTGCTTTGGTTGAGACCTTCTCTTCTTTGCATGCGGATAATTCCTTCTTTCTTTTTAATAACAGAAAAGGAAAAAAGAAGGCAAACATGCTTTGATATGATCTAGCGGAAAGTCTATATGATAAAACCCTATGAAAAATGACCAAGTAAAATCGAAATTCACAACATTAATGTCGATACATAAAAGGACTCTAGAGCATTAGTGTGCGACTTCAAACAACGAAAACTGAAATATCTTCAACACTAGCAATAATTAAAAAGCTGCACAGTGTTGGAAGCAAAACCGCACATAATCAAAACATGGTGTTAAATTTGTGCGGTTCAGAAAAAGTCAGTCAACTGCACTGAATGCTGGGTCCCGTCCCTGATAACATGTATTCTGGGGTATTTGAGATCGACGTCGACCCCTCAACGAAACATTAGAATTTTTCTTGTTTGATGTTTGGGACTGATTTACTCATAGTAATTCTTTGATCATGAACTTAATTTCTATCCCAGTCAGTTTTACTGCATACACTTTGGGATACAGAATATTGAGTTCTCACGGACAGAACAGAACGCACCGCAGAATTCTAACAGCGCATTTGTTGCGTGTAGACTTTTTGGTGGTGCGCCCACGGTCCACCGCCTTATTTGAACTATCTTAGATGGAGAGAGGCACGTGTATCATACACTAAAATTAATTATCCCAGGTCCTTGATAGCATTTAGTTTCTAAAATGTTGGCCAATGCCTATTTAATGACGATGGTCGACTGCCATGATCCAGCTTCCGATTGATGTCGGTACGTATTCAGGATTTGGTTCAGCTTAACTAGTACTGTACTTAGCAAGACATAGTAGACCGGTTAAACATAAGATTACTACAATTGGAATTTGCAATAAATACTCCTCACCATTAGTTTTGCTTCAAAAGAAAGTGGCCTTATAACCAAATTCGATTAGCTCAATTGTTGCAGCCGGCCGCGGAAAAACTAGATCTTGTCCTGGGCCTATACTCAACAACAGCCGCATACTTGAAGTGAAATTTGTTGGGTGATTTTTTTTTTAATCCGTTTCGAACTCAGATCACTAGTATCATCGCTCAGTGACTTTATTAGTGTACTACAATAACATCGACGTTGCTATGTAAAATTTTACATAGCCAAATTGTAGTTAAAACCCTCGTTGGTCAAAGATATGTAAAAAGCTTCGGCTCCGATATCGGATATGAAAATTGCGTCGCGCATTCCCTTGCAAAATATGCTTTTCAACGTCGTATCTAGCAGAGTCGGTGGACATCTCGTCAAATTCTCAAACCCCCACACTGCGTTTCTTCTCTTGGCAATTCACTAGCTAGCTAGTTTCTTTTCCCTTTTCTTGTACTCTTTGTTTACTTTGTTTTTTCCTTCTCTGCCCCCCTGTTCAGGCAGTTCACCAAAATAAAAATACAGCCAATTGAGCATGTGGGAAAAAATCACGTGCATTCTCTCCTCGTCATTTTGCATGTCACACTTTGGCCCAGGTTTTCCCACCAGTTACTAGTATTTGTTTAACCACTTATGAGGTGGGTGAACACAAAGGTAGACAATGCAGGTCTACTTTAATGGGTACCGAACTCGGCTAGGTTCCTGTTGTGTCCCGAAAGTGTTAAAGGCACGCAGGGACATCGCTCGACCTCTTAATTTTTTCCCTTTCTTTGTTCAAATGGAGCTGATTTTTTTTTTTAATTTCATCGGACAAGGATATGATGCTGACGAGTTTGAGCTCGAACTTTTTTGGGACAAAAAGAAGTTGGTTTCTTTTTTGATTTGATCCTACAAAGATATGGTGCTGAAGAGAGAGTTTCGAACTTACATGATTAATATCATCACTCATTGGCTTTACCATTATACTACAGTGACATAGCAACGGAAAAAATAGAGTCACTATAAAAGAGATAAGAAAAAATAATGAGATATTTAATGTTTGGTACCCAACAAATGTCCAACTCATTGGTTTGGTACCCAACATTTCAAATATTAAGGGTCGGCACCTGGATCCGTCGGTGACTGTTAAGTCAAGACGTTGACTTAACTGAAATGCTATATCTGTAACAGAACTTATCTTATTACCATGTTAGCCTTAAGAATTAGAAAAATTGCTACAAATGCCATAACGTCCAGTTATGAATGTATACACGTGTCTGACACTCGAATAGATGGCCAAGATTAAAGCTACTCTAATCAAACCCTGAAACCATACTTCCAATTTCATCTCTTCGTCTTCCTCATCTCTCTGCAACTGATTAGGAGTAAGAAAAAAAAACTCCTCACCCAATTCTAGGATACTTAATTTCATTTTAAATCTAACCTTGATGTTCGTATGTAAATAACCTAGGTCTCTAATTTCAGAACAAGAAGAAGAACAAAAATAATGGTGAAAGGAAGGTTTGAAAAATTACTACTTCAATTTTTATTCCTTTTTGAATCTGATTGTATATTGATTTTGATTTATCAGTGGTGGTGGTTTTTTTTGGGTTTTCATAATATCTTTTACAATTTAATGAATCATCTCGGGGTTATTTCGAGGAGGAAATTAGGTTTGAAGATTTTAGATTGTTGAGTTAATAGTTTATTTGTCGATTGAGTTTGAAAAGGGGATCTTAGTAAGGATATTGATCGAATTCTGTGTATTAGATTGGTTGATGGCTGGTTGGATTTGGGTTTTGGTTTGATTGTTTGAGTGGAGATATTGATAATCTGTTTGTTTATTTGATTGTCAATTCGTTCATGGGGTTTGATATTAAGAACGATATTGTGAAATTGGAGATGGGTATTAACTGGATTTCTTTTCCTTGATTTTGGTGGTGGTAGTGGTAGTGGTGAGTGTCATTTGGTTGTGGATGTTAGTGGTGGTGGAGATAAGTGGATGTTAATAGTGGTGTTAAATGATTTGGGAAAAATTATGAATCAATGATTTATGGAAATTCAATTTCTATATTGTGTATGCGACCACGGTGTTGGTGGTGCTTGTACTGGTGTTTTTGGTAAGAAGCTATGTGCTGAAAAAGCTTTGCAGGTGTTGTTCGTCAATAGCTCGAGAGACGAAGAAATTGGGGGAAGAGAAGGTGTGAGAACAGTGTAATGAATTAAATTTTTTTCTTTTTTGTAACGGTGACTTAACGCCGTGGAAGAATTAATATTTATTGATAATTTTAATTAATTAGGTAACGTATTGTTAGGTCAGCGTCTTGACTTGACAATCAACGACGGATCCAGGTACCAACCCTTAATATTTAAAATGTTGGGTACCAAAGCAATGTGTTGGACATTTGCTGGGTACCAAACATTAAATATCCCAAAAAAAATCATTTCTCTCTCCTCCTCCTACTCCTCTCTCTCACACTCCTTCTTCTCCAACAACACCATCAAGATGGACTAGATCTGAGCAGATTTATCTTCATTCCTCGTTTTTTAGGTTAGTTAGTAGTTTAGTATAGTTTTTATTATGTTTCCTACTTATCTACACCGTTAAGGTGGTTTTATCTACCTTATTGAGGTTTATCTTCGCTTTAATGACAATTCTTGGTTATTGGGTTGGGTTTTAAGATCAATAGTGATGCTCTCCATGCTCTCCAACGATGAAATCTTCATTTTGGTTGTCTCCAGCGACGGAATCTTCATCATCAACTTATCCGGCGACAGAGTCTCCACAGGTGGTCTTTTTGACGACGGAAGCTTCATCACTAGTTACAAGAGATTTGAGAAAATCACTCCTACTTTGGGAGCACATCTTTCTTTAGAAGAAAAACAAACTAATGGTTGGAAGTTAATTCCGAGAAAAACCATCCTTCTTCCGATTTAATCGGATCTTATTCATACTTGTATTTGTCTTACTCCGGTAATCCTTCTCTTTATGTTGTCGGATTTCTCGGTATTGTACTTTTACGGTATGTTCTTGTTACTTTGTGTTCTCTTATTTTCGATCTTACACTCATTGTAACCTCGAATTGTCATTAATGAAAAGGTTCCTTGTTTATCAAAAAAGAAAAAGAAAAAAAAAAAAAAAAAATAGAGTTAATTTTGTATATGGGTATGAGAACTAGACTTGGAAATACTTACACCTCGTAATTTTGATTTGGGTTCATATTCAAAAATTATCTTTTGATTCCTCTTCCAATCTCATTGCACGTATCTCTAATTTTTTTAACTATAAAAGGGGAAGTTTGTTAAGGCGGAGCCAGTTTAAAGTATGGGTTGCAAACCCGGCTCTGTTGGCTCCCAAGCCTTTATTTATTTTTATTTTTTTAATTTGGCTTCCAACCCAGTATGTACTTAATTGTACCCCTAGCAAGACTTTTGCTTCCTCGCTCACTGTGGTTACTTTATTTTGTCAAAAAAAAAAAAAAAAAAAAAAAAAAAAAAAATTATATTAAGCAGTCTGGTATTTTTAGGGGACCCCAAAAGAATTAGGGACGGCTTTTTTATTCCCAACCGATATACACCGTTAAGGGATGTCCAAAAACGCGGAGAATACGTTAATGCCCTTACATAATCGGAAGCTATTTTGTGCCCGATTATTATAAAGAAATCGGAAGCTTAGTAACGATATTATACTACCGATTAATATCGATTTTGTGCCAAACGCGTATCTTGCTTCTATAACAATCGGAAGGAACAAGAACCTCACTATACTATCGATTATAGTAGTTCCTAAATTCCCAAAATTGGTGATTTCGTCAAGGAAGAAATTTGGGGCAACTTTATAATCGGAAGTCATATTAACTACCGATTATTCTAGTTCCCAAATTCGAAAAAAATGACATTTCTGCAAAAACAAAATTTGGGGCAACTGTATAATCAGAAGTCTTATTAACTACCGATTAATATAGTTCTCAAATTCGAAAAAATTGAGATTTCTGCAAAAACAAAATTCGGGGCTTCGTATAATCGGACGGTAAGAAGTAATAAACTCTACCGATTATGGTAGATTTCAAAATTCATCACATGAAGGATTTTAGAAAAAACTCATTTTGGGGCAACCCTATAATCGGTAGGTTGTGGAACCTATTTGGCTTACGATTATGGCTACATCCAAATCACGAACCACATGGTTATGCCTGGCTCTGTACACTCAAAACCTATGGAATTTGGCAAGGGTTCGATCTGGGGCTCCTTATAATCGGTAGGTTGTTAAGTTGTTAACTCTACCGATTATAATATATTTCAAATTCCCTTACATGAAGGATTTTAGAAGAAACTCATTTTGGGGCAACCCATAATCGGATGGTTTGGTAATATATTTAACTCTCGATTAACGCTGCATCCAAAACACGAACCAAGTGGTTATGGCTGGCTGTGTACACTCAAAACCTATGAAATATGGTAAAGGTTGGATCTAAGGATCGTTATAATCGGTGGGTTATATAATTATATACCCTACCGATTATGGTAGATTTCAAAATTCATTACGTGAAGGATTTTAGAAAAAAACTCATTTTGGGGCAACTTATAATCGGTAGTGTATGTAACCTATTAGGCTTCCGATTATGAATACATCCACAACTCAAGCCAAGTGGTTATGGTTGGCTCACGCACCCTCAAAACCAATGGAATTTTGCCAAGGTTGAATATGGGGCTCCTTATAATCGGTAGTCTTACAAGTTGGATAAGCTACCGATTATAAAAGGGATTATTAGCCGAAGTATCTACACAATAATCGGTAGGTATAGTTTCAATTTAACCTACCGATTCACATTTTACCTACCGATTATGGGGTATGCTCCCGATTATATAAGGGCATATTGGCCATTTCGAAAAATCGAAGATAAGGGGTAGCTTAGATTTACGTTTGGGTGACCTTTTTTGTCTTTTAGTGTCGCCCCTAAAAATGCCAGGTTAAGCAGTGGTAGTATTTATTCCCTCCGTACCTATTATATAGGCGGAATATGATATTTTCTTTGTACCATTAGATAGGCGGAGTGACAATTTCAAGATGGTTTTTATCCATTTTACCCCTATTTATGTTGCTTGGTTATCCTCACATTTAAGTTTATGTTTCTAACATAGGGAATATAATAAGGGTAAAAGCAGGGAAAAGCCATGAATATTTATGAAATCAAAAAAAAAGACTTCTTAATCTAAGAGATTTGGTCCATCCGCCTATATATGTGGTACGGAGTATTAATGTACGACTTACTTGGTATCCTATACTAATCCTAAGATTCCTAATACGTCTTGTAATCGGAAACCTCGGTCAGGGCCCTCAATTCGGAAACCTCGGCCAACCTTTAAAAATTTGCTACAGCCTATGTATATAAGGTACATAAATAAAAAAAAAAACTATGTCCAAGTTTTGCTTTGTAGACGGGTAATATCACGACTCACGAGTGTATGATGTAAAGTTCATCGGACATTCGGACTTGTGAGCATCACATATAAAGTTAATTTCGTGTCTGCGTGCTGGATTTTTGGTTTCTCTTTTCAACTTCTACTTCAACTGGACGTAGCAACAGGGGCATTGGAATGTTAGTTCCTGACATGTAAAAGTGGGAGCAAATAGTGAATTGGTACAAAGCTTTCGGATCAAAACCGAAAGCTGAAACTTATAAGGGGGTCGGCGGTATTAAACAATTAATTGCTATTTTTCTGAGTCGTTGTTTGTATGTAAGAATATCATCTTGAGAAAACTCAGTTTTTTTTCTCTGTTTCTCTCTTCTCATCTTCTTTAACACAAAGGAGTGAGTAAGAGTTGAGAAGAAGGTGTAGCCATGGCTAGGAGCTTAACATGTAAAACATCCATGATCATAATATTTCCATCTCTCGTACTAATATTTATCTTATTCTCATCACTTACTCAACAACATCATGTTAGTTATTTATATTCTTCTTCTTTTCCTTTGCATCAATCTTATGTTAAGCAATATTCACCATCTTCTTCGTCATCATCAACTAATGAAAATCTAGAACATATACCCGTATTAAAAATCTCTCCTTCTCCCTCTCCTGCACCTTCTCCATCTCCTTCAAGCACAATTACTTCAGTTCAGTCACCTTCAAATCATGACTTCTTTAATGAACTTCTTTCAAATTTTACCACTGTTATCGGTTCTAACACTACAACTACTGGTAGCACTGTGAAAGTTATTAAAGTAAGCAAAAACTCTGTGTTTCTCTCTAATAATCAGATTTTCACTAGTTTTTGAGTTAGCTTAATCTCTTTTTGTATGCATGATGATTAACAGATGAAGACTAGTGTAGACAAAATCGAAGAAGGTTTAGCAAAAGCTCGAGAAAACATACGAGAAGCAGTCCGATCTCGTAACGTAACAACATCAGATGGTAGAGATGATTTTATTCTTAAAGGAGCAGATATCTACAGAAATCCATATGCCTTTTATCAGTTAAGATTTACCTTAAACCCTTACTCATATTCTTTTAATTCAATACTTTCATAACTTTAACATATATTATTGTATATTTTTTCTAATTTGATGATGACACAATCTTAAGGGGTACAAAATCAAATACTTCAATGAATGATGATGAAAACTGAAATAGTAAACGGGTCCATTACTAGGTTTGGATTTTAAAATGAGTACAAAAAAGCAACAATGGAGGATTTTGGTAGCACTAGGGTACCACCACCACCTAAATTATTAGGGAGAGGGCCTGGGGCATTGTTTTTAGTGCTCAGCTCACCAAATACGACGCCATATGATGATGAAAATTCTAACTTTTTTTTTTTTTTTTCCGTTTTTCTGAGTGGGGGTAGTGTTCATAATTTCATACATCATCTTTACTGATTCTCCTCTATTTATTCAGGGTACCCTTGTTTTTATCTTCAAAATAGTGTATACAGTTGGTAACTTCTTGTTTTGTTCTTTTTCAATGGAGGGCTTCTTTTATTAGGATTCCGTTTTGGTGGCCAAAGGAATAAAAGGCCAATCCCTCTAAATTGTGTGGTCCATTGACCAAAGTCACCAAACCCATGTTTGAGTTTTCTCCTTTGCTTACTTTTTTTTTTTCTTTCTTTTGGTGCCAACTTTTTATCTCTTTGTCAACTTTCTTTGATTCTTGCTTAAAGATTTATAGAGCACCCCCCTTTATCTAACTAGTAGACTATTATGGCATGAATCAAAATGTAAGATAAGGTAGTCCGAAATTTTCAGCAAATAAGAAGGATTCTTGGTTATTAACAAGAATATGACGTTGTGTTTATTACCTTACTGTCAAGCTCCAACCATTTCATATGCAGATATTAAATTCACCCAACGAGTAATTTCAGAGCCGCCAGTTAATTCTTGCATAGACGACAGTCCTATATGGGGCTATGTCCTGTAATCTTTCTTTATTACCATCATAAATTTTGCAACTCGGAACTTGTGGGGACTTGAAATGTTTTGACAATAAATGTTGGAGATCAGAAGTTATTTCAAAACTTTGAAATATCCATCATTATGAAATTCCAGCACTGGGGTATGGTTTCACATAAAACTTGTACGTGTAGTCTATTTGGAAGCCTTACATTTGTTCGATAATTGGTAGAAGTGAGTTTGAAGTGAATGCCAACATCTAACAGTAAAAAAAAATTACGTTCCGTAAATTATTTACTTTTGTATACAGTAAAAGATCTGGAGTAACATTGCTTTCTAAAAGTCATTTGTTTTGATAAAAACTACAGGAGTCACATTGAGATGGAGAAAAGATTCAAGGTGTGGACATATAAAGAAGGAGAACAGCCTTTAGTACATGATGGACCTGTAAACAACATATATTCGACTGAAGGACAATTTATTGATGAAATGGAAAGTGGGAAAAGCCTATTTATAGCAAAGCATCCAGATGAAGCTCATGCATTTTTCCTACCGTTTAGTGTTGCTAACGTTATTCGTTATGTCTATAAGCCAATTACTAGCTTCTCCAGAGACCGTCTTCAACAGTTCGTCGAAGACTATGTTTCCGTTGTTGCGAATAGGTACCCGTATTGGAATAGAAGCAGCGGTGCCGATCACTTCATGGTTTCTTGTCATGATTGGGTAAGGAATGAAACACGATTGCTTTATTGAGGTCATTGTATACGAATCCATTATCCCGGTGCTTAACGCATATATATTCTTACTTTTTTGATTTTGCAGTCACCCCAAGTCTCTAATGCACATCCTGAGCTATTCAAACATTTCATTAGAGTTCTATGCAATGCCAACACCTCAGAAGGATTTCGACCAGAAAGAGATGTAACTCTACCGGAAATCAACCTCCCGTTCGGCCTTCTAGGTCAACCCATGATCAGCAACCGCCCGTCAAAACGTACCATTCTTGCGTTTTTCGCAGGTGGAGCTCATGGGAACATAAGAAATGTGCTACTAAATGAATGGAGAGGTAAAGATAATGACGTGCAAGTTTATCAATACTTGCCCAAAAACTTAAACTACTATCAATTAATGGGCAAGAGCAAGTATTGTCTGTGTGCAAGTGGATATGAAGTTGCTAGTCCGCGAGTAGTTGAAGCAATACGCGCAGAATGTGTTCCGGTTATTCTATCAGATAGTTATGTGCTCCCATTTAGCGACGTTCTTGATTGGAGCAAGTTTTCGGTTAATATTCCTGTTAGGGATATCCCAAAGATTAAAGAAATTTTGCAGGCAATACCATTACGCAGGTACTTGCAAATGCACAATAGATTGAAACAAGTTCAAAGACATTTCTCTGTCAACCGGCCGGCAAAAAGATTTGATGTCATTCATATGGTTCTTCATTCAGTATGGTTAAGAAGGCTTAACATTGGATTGTTATCTTGATTTTTTTGTTTTAATAATAGTTAGTGAAAATTCATGTAGCCTATGTTTTTTGTTTGTAAATACATGTTCATAACCATTCTGATCCTATCAATAAGAATTGAGATAATATTGGATGGTTAATCAAATCGATGTTAATGAGGTAGAATTCCATAAATGGTGATCTCATTTGTATGAATATTCACCACAGGGTTCTCGATCTAGAATCGGCCATCACATTACCACACCCGATGACCCTATGTATACATGTTTTACCCGAACCCGATACTTGTTTCTTTCTAGTCAAGGTTATAGAATGCCGTATCTTTTTTTTGATAAGAAGACTTTTTATTTATTTATAGAGGAAGTTTATATTACATAAGATTGAATCGATACTGAGTTTGATCCTTTCTAAGAAAGCAAATTTTACATTACTAGACATATTCTCCGTGGAGAAATATTTCACTTTCTTAGCTCTAACTTCCTTAGCAAGTCTATCTTCAACATCTACAAACTTCCTAGTTTTAAACAGAAAGGAAACCGAATTATAGTAGTTAAAAGAAAATTTGCATCTGTCGATGCTATTTTGAGCTCTCCATGGTAGATCTTCATAATTGATTTCTCCATTGATAGTCTTCACATAAGTTCGATTCCTGCTTTGGCTTCAGCTTCTAAAGGGCAGGAAGCCCAACTGCTGCCTGCACGACAATCCCTTCTATTTCCTATTTTGTCCAGTAAAGAGATTGCAAAACCCATAATGAAATCAGATTCCATAAAGGAAGCATCAAAGTACACTACACGAAATCAACATATTTGTAACGTCAAAAAAACGTTATAGTCTATTTATTGTAACGTCAAAAAAACAGTTGGAAAAGTGTCGTTACTATTAGTGTTACAATAATTTCTAAATAGTTAAGACCGTTACAGAATTAATTAATTAAGCAACGATTATATGCGTTGTAGAAAACGGGAGTGACGGTTGTCTAGTCAGCACCGTTTTTTTTCCTGCTGACGTGTTTTGGACAAGTGTAATCGTTTCAAATTATTCAGTACCAATTTATTGTAACAGTTCTTCTTAACGATTACAGTAACGTTCTTTGTAACAGTTCAAATTTGCCAGGTGTCATCCTTTGTAACAGTTGCAACTTTGCCAGGTGTCATTTTTTTGTAACATTTATACTAATGTCGTTTTGACGTTACAAAATAAAATATAGTTTTTTAAAAAAACAAGGGCGGAATTGTTGGCCCATAATTAGGCCCTGCTAAAAATCCATATTTAAGCCCACATTACAAGAACCCAGATGCACACCCTGCAAAGAATCCATATGTAGGCCCATTTCCAAGAAAACCCAAATATTATTCATTATTATGCATTTAATACATTTTAGAAAACAAAGAACCATTCATTAATACTCAAAATGCCTTGAGCAGAAATAGAAAAGAACCAAGAATGAAAACGGGAAAACACAATCCACGCTTCAGTAAAAACATAAAATAAAAAAAGAATGAATCAACTTCATTTAGAGGAGCGACTACAGCTTCAGTGTTAGGAATATCTCCAATCTGAAACAGCAAAAAAAAAAGAAACTGTAAATCAGAACCACGAATGAAGGCTAAACTACTGCAGTTAACAATTTCAAGTAAACTAGTATTTACCAAGTGCATAAACTAACAAAGATGGACATAGGAGATAGACAAATGTGAAGCAGATGAAGTAACCCCAGGTAACCCATAGTAATCCCTTCTTTTTTCAGAAGAACTATAAATCAGAAGCATGAATAATGGCTAAAACTACTGCAGCCACAATATCAGGTAAACTAGATGTTTTTCATTATCGTAAACCTAGCAAAATTCTAGCAGAACACTACTTTAGTTCAATTTCCAGGTATCCTAATTGCAGACTCATAGTAATGATTCACTCCTAACAATAAGCCTATTACACACCACTGCCACCATTGCAGTAAACCACAACCTGACATAGAATATTAGTAAGTGAATAATTATACCTTGACATAAGCTCAACAAGATTCTACCCTCCTTGCTCTTGCAATATTATTCTCTTCATGAATCCTACACAAAACAGGCTGAGAGATTAGTCACATAACAATTAACAATGCCAACATGAAATAATTCAAAGAAAACAAAATAATAGACATTATTTCTAAATTTTAAGCAACTAAGCTATCCTTAAAATGTTTACCTTCTCAACAAAAGGAATACCTGAGTATTAGGGCCTCCTATACTCATACTCAGCACATCCACCTTGGTTGTAATGACATGCTTGAACGCGTCAAGGAACCCCGATGAATAAGATACCTGCAATAGGGAGAATATACACTTCTCATAATCTTGCACATAATAATATCTAAAAGCGATAATCTACAATACATGCTTCTCATATTAGCTTTATCAGTCTTTTTTGTATGTCAGGATAATCTACACATGGCAGGATAGATACAACAACAATAACATCATTTGCTAAAATCGTTCGTCATGTTTATCTCTGGAATTAGGGAACACGCAATAAAGCTTAACTTATCTTACATGAACCTGCCTACAAGTATCAAAAACCACTGCCAGCTCACAAGACCACATAGCCCTAAATAGAAAACTATTTGGAGTGAGCAAGTATACCTTGATATAGGCTCGATAAAGTCCGTACTCTTGAGATTTCATTCTACTCTTCATAATCCCTACACAAAATAGTCGTAGAGATTAGTTCACATAACAATACCGATAACCATGACAAGAAAAACATGAAAATGAATAATCAAAATCAGAATCAAACCATACTTCTTAGATCTTCCATCAGTCTCCTCATTTACCACCCCTTTTGTCCCCAGGAAAACTCTTTGGGTTACCACATGACCATAGAATATATGATGCAACTCCATGACCAAAGTAGCTTGATACTGTTATGTTGCAGACCAAAATCATGTTGTACTGATTGCATACACCTATTTCATTTGAAAACACACAAGAACCGAGTTTCCAAAATAAGCGATGCTTGTGTCCAGACAGTCAAAGCAACCGAACATATAACTATATAAGAGACTCAAATCGGTTCAAAAACTACCTGAATTGCAGCAACCATTACTCACTTTCATATCCAGTCATCCGCATCTCAACCTATTCAGTGGCACACCATTCAGTTAGAGCATTCATAAAGCTAGCTACAGAGAAATGCTATGATCCTGTTTATGGGTGAAAATCGTTTCTGGCGATTTTGGTAATTTTGGGTGTGTGGGTGAGAAACAAATCTAAACCCTAAACAATGTACTTTGCACGGAGTACTTTTGATTCGAGAGATCAATCTGCACAATCTCGGCCTAAACCAGAAATGGCCGTTCCCAGCTTGCTTCGATCACAAAGTGAAGGAGAAGGGTTGGTCTTAGGGAGGGAAGAGAAGAAAGTATTGAGACCAGAATAGTTGATTACGGAAGTATGGGCGTTTATGACTTGTATCGACAAGTAGAACGGTAGCGGGATGGAAAGCTACCATGTGATTTCTAGATATTGTGTGTTGCCGACCAAAACTTGTCCTTTGGTCTAAATAGGTGAGACCTATTTATACAAGTCATAGTGAAACATACCACGGTCTTGTAGGAAGTGGAAACGATTGAGTGGTGGAAGGAAAGAGTAACGTGTAACGCCAGAGTTATGCTTCCATGATGAAGGAAGTGAATTCGTGTAACCGCGGGTCATTACTCTTCCATGATGAAGGAAATGAATTGTTTACACCGTTACTTTTCACCAACACTAATTATCCTACTTCATGACACTTTCTTGTAACGGCGCATTGCACGCCGTACGCTGTAAACCGCCAGACCAATACCCTGATGAGCATCCCCATTTTGTGACATATTTTGATATCTCGAGTATTTTCGTGAAAAACATGTAGCACTTTGCTACGTGTGACAAGTTAAAATCGAGAGGCTTGCCGCAGTAAATATCATGTGATGCTAGGCTCATCTTGGCTAGTCGCCAAAAACTTGTCGCGAGCTTACCGGTTTTGTGGCGAACTTCGATGGCCGAGATCGCATCTTATGAAGAAGGATGGCCATTGATTATGGACATATCTTGTTGTATGGCGAAGTGACATCAGCCACATGATAATGGCATGCCAGTGGCGTAGCCATGGCATGGCGGCATGCTAGTAGCCGCGGCATAATGGTATGCCAGTGATGTTGCGGTATGGCCAAAGCTAAAAATTGGCTCATGACCAAAGTTAGGGTTTGGCGTCGTGGAAGGATTTGTCGTGGACAAGTCTTGGCGCCGTTAGAAGGATTTGGCCTGGACAAGTATTGGCGTCGTTGGAAGGATTTGGCCTGGACAAAGCGGCCATGGAAGAACTCTTCGTGGAAGAATTAGGGTTTGGCATGGCCAAGGCGCCGTGGAGTCGGACCCACATGTGGCGTGGCAACATTGGCCTTGTTTCCACGCCAATCCCGTTGCTCTGGGAACGTTATTGGCTTTGGTAGTAATTTGCTCAAATTAGGGTTTGTCGAAACCCTAATTAACGCACGTGGCGTGCGGCTACGGCATGGCACTACTTTTGTGCAAATGGCGCCATGGCTATGCCAAAGGAACTATGGCAAGGCCATAGTGTGGAAACGGCCACATGAGTAGAAATTGCCGTGGGTGGCTATTTATGGCAGGTTGCCACGAAGTTGGCATGTTGCAAAGTTGCATGGCGTGTTGCCAAGGTAACGTGTTGGTATGTTGCCGAAGTAGCATGGCATGTTGCCGAGGTAGCGTGTTGGCATGTTGCCGAGGTAGCGTGTTGGCATGTTGCCGAAGTAGCATGGCGTGTTGCCAAGGTAGCATGTTGGCGCTGCAAGGTGCGTTTGGCCTTTAATGTATGGTGGCAAATTTGGAGTAACCTGATTGGCCACAAAGGGGAGGCGGCCAAACATAAGGCGCGACCACACTTCTGGTGAGAGTGTGGCGCCTTTAAGGCGACCTGATTGGTCAATGAGAAGTGGGGCCGACAAGCTAGGGCGTGTCCACACTTCCAGCGCTGTGGCGGATTTAATTAATTTTGACAAGCAAGGTCTGTTATATTGTGCGAGGCGCGAAACCCTAATTTCTGCAAGTTAGTCAGATTGACTGAATTCTATGTGTCGACACAGAGTTATTTTAAGTTCGTTGCCACATAGCAGCATGCTTTTCTGATTGAATACCTTATGCAAAGATCTTATTCTTGATACTTGGAGATTCATGCTACTCTGCTGCGAGTGAACACAAATCGTCATGCCATATCAACATTAAGAGTTTAGCCGGAGAACATAGCATAGAAGGCATCCATAGGAACTTATATTTAAGTGAATATGCGCGAGGCGCAGAAATTTACTAAACATCCGGGGATTAGCGGTATGGATAAATTTCATGTAAGTTTATTGAGCGGCTCAATAAATTTTCCAGTGGAGAGGTTAGCACACGTGGCTCTGTTTCCTTGCAGAGTGACGTCACATCAGGTGCAAGGTTTTACGATTTTAACCCTAAGCTAAAAACCACCATCAACATTAAGTCCCTTGCTTAGCACGTAACAGTGGAGTTGTTGCGGGGTAAGCATGAGATGGTGACAGACAAGAGTAAAATCGAAAGGGCAAGACGTGAAGAGTTTGCTAGGGAAATTCAACTAACCTTTAGCGGAAGGCATGAGGAATCCATAATCCTTGTATTGACGACTTGGCACATTTCCGGCTTGACCAGAGGGTGTTGGCGTAGAGTTTTGCTTCCCGGAACGTTGGTGCCAATTTGGGCCATGGGGTGGTGAAGATGGCGTTGCTGGCTTGGGAATGGCGGATGGCGCGGCTTTGAACGGTGGAGATTGCGTTGCTTTGAACGATGGAGATGGCGCTTCAATCTTGGCCGAGCGGATATGATGCTGCAGAATGGCGAATAGCGCGGCTTGCTTGAAAGGGGTGATGGCGCGGCTAGCTTGGAAGGGCCGATGGCGCGGCTAGCTTGGAAGGGATGATGGCGTGGCTAGCTTGGAAGGCTGGCGCGGCTAGCTTGGAAGGCTTGCTGGATGGGTCACGGAATGCTGGAGCATTGGCGCTAACTTAACCATATAGTACTGGAGTCGTGGAGAGTTGGCTTGACCACAGAGTGCTGGAGCCATGGAACGTTTGTAGATTGAGCGACTAGTATTCCTCGTGCTGGCGCGCTGCTGGTTCGGTCATGGAGTGGAGATATTGGCACACTACTTGTTCGGCTATGGAGCATGAGCGTGGTGCGACCAGTCATCTATTCCCATTCATGGAGCAGTAAGGAATCCTTATTCTGTTCAAACTCTAGAAACTGCGTTCGTATGAAAAGGGGTATCGACCCTCTTCTGTTTTTGTTCGTCCAGCTCCGTGATTTCATCTACAGTATCTGGCTCCTCTTCGTCATTTGTTAGCGAGGGCAGCGCGAGCATTAATGGTAACAAAGCAAACTCCAGTGGTTATAATTAACGATAAGGCAAGCCAGGAGAACTCAAGGTAGGTGCTCTCGCGTATATCCACCCAACAGTACCATCGATCTTCTCTAGAATGTGTAATAAGGTTCTGACTCCATAAGAATGAGTATCTGATCTCTCCAAGATTTTAAAATTTACCAAACCCTATTGCACTCTTTGGATGGATGGATGAAATAATGTCAAGGCTAATCTTGGAGATTGTGGTTGCGTTGTTGGTTCATCCTTGACTTTAGGTTATTTGGTACTTAGAATTTCTGATTGCGATGATGATATGCTGTGGATACTTGTATGGTCGAAATCTTCCGGAGCCATTGGGTGAAGTAGATGAGTTGAGAGACGTTCCGTTGCCGATGTACTGCTATCGATTCTTCAAGGACTTTGTTCCAAACGACATCCTTTGAATCATCTTCGAATCTTGGACTATTGCATGGAGTGCGGTGAGCGAGTCCCGGTTATACTTTCGTTATATCCGATGGCGTGGCCGATATGAGAATGTATCTCTGTGGCGTGCTTTTGGGGTCTTTGATGCACGTGTACGGCTTCATATTAAGAAATTCTTGCGGCTCGTAAAACTTTGACAAAGGATGATGTTGAAATCGGAAATGACCTAGTTGAGAGCAAGAAGGCGTCACATTTTGGTAGTCCCCATGTGTAATTACCATGAGCCTATTTTCTTGTGGAACATGTGCTTGGCTGCATTCACCGGTAAGGTGGTGACTGCGTTTAAGCTTCTAAAAATGAAGGAGGCTTGGTCCCAGGTATAGCCTACTTTAATTGCATCGCCTTGAATCCACGCCTATGTGATTTGATACAATCTTATCATACTCTCTGGATGTGATGTCTGGGGTGCTTGGAATATCACATGGAGGAAACATTCTGGATAACGAAGAAGTAAAAGCGAGAGAGTCATGTCGTTAATCGTGGCTCCCTCTGTCTCTTCAAGATAAATGTTTCAGCCGCGTCTCTGGAGTTATCTCATGGATGCTTGATTGTTGGGGGATGGACCGTGATGAGCAAATCCCAGTCGCACTTCTCTTTGGTTACTGAAGTTATTTTCTCTGAGTAGGCTTGGGATCCGCCGCGGCCTCGTAAAGTATTGCAGGCGCCATCTAGACAGAGAGGTGATGATATTCTTACGCTACACATTTGAAGGGTGGATGACCTTGTCGTGTCTATGACTTTTGGGTTGGGACCGTGTCTTCGAGATTTGACAGTGAAGGGATCCCGTGTAGAGCCTCAGTCCCTAGTGTGGTTTACATGTTTATATCTGGTATGGTCGGTGAGTTGACCATGATAAGGATATCACTATCTTTCATCCGTACTGGTGTCTCTATTACTTCTTCCATGTGAAACTAAAAAATGGAAAAATACGGATTACCCTTGTAGCGGTTGTTGCTATGGTGAAGCTCTGGATGGTATCGACAAACAAGCAGCAACATTTCTTAGCGGCAGATGTAATCTGAAGAGACTACATCACGTGGGAACCAAAATAGGTTGGCTGGAATTGCATGGGAGTCCATGGAAGTAAAGGGATCGGCTGAATGCGTAGCGAGTAAACTGTCCACGACCATGAGGTTTAGCGAGATGGATCAAAAAGTGGCCACAACTGCGATCTTTGGCTGGCTGTGATCACGATACTTGATAGGGAGGAGTGTGGCGACTTCTAGAGAGAATGTTGAAGCGGTTTCCAGAGCGAAACATTGAAGCGGAGCGACTTATGGCTCTGGAAGCGGAGCGGCTTCCCGAGAGAATGTTGAAGCGGTTTCCAGAGCGAAACATCGAGCGGAGCGACTTATGGCTCTAGAAGTGGAGCGGCTTCCGAGAGAATGTTGAAGCGGATTACGGCTCAAAGCGAGTGGCTTCCCGAGAGAATGTTGAAGCGGTTTCCCGAGCGAAACATTGAAGCGGAGCGACTTCGGCTCAAAGCGGAGCGGCTTCGAGAGAATGTTGAGCGGCTCCGGAAGCGGAGCGGCTTCCCGAGAGAATGTTGAAGCGACTCTGGAGAAAACTCCGGTGAGGGCGCCATTAACCCTTGACTTCGAAAACGACTTGATGGTATATGGGAGACGTCACAAATAGTGCCGGGTGGGTAAGTAGTGTTTATCTCCTCATGGGAAAGAATACATTTCTTTGTTTCATTTTCCCTCGCAACTCTCGTAGCCTTGACAAGCATAATGTTGAAGTCGGAGGCCTCGTCAATCAGCGTGCTGTCAAACTCGACATCCTTCAAGTAAACAGTGATTAGGAGTCCCCGCTCTATCTATCAATCGTGCTCTCTAAGAGAGGTTGGGGTTCGGGAACGGCTTCCTCGTATGGAAACAACCGCTTTCCCGATGCAAGTGTGGTTGAGGGCTGCAAGTATGTCTTGAGAATGCGCCTTCTAGAAATACGTAATCTCACACAAATGTTTCATCATAGACTGCACGATTTTGTGGATGGAGTCCCCAGAAATTATGCAGCTCCTGATGGGAAGAGGGTCTATGTGAACTCAGGATGGTTGCTGATTTTCTTTGCCTCGATTTTGGAGAAGTCGTTCCTGATCTTCACGTGTGATGAAATTGGATTTCTGATTCTTTTCTACTGGGTGTTTAGGAGAAACACGAGCCTCTTCATCTATAAAGGCGCGTCTATCAAGTGCTTGCGCCAGATGTTAAAAGGGAGTGGACGTGACTCTTTTGGTAGCCGCTTGTTAGTGTCTTGAGGAAAATAGGTATCTCTTTCTGAGTTGTAGCCATGTCTGTCTAAGCCTTACGAGAACCTCTTGTCTTTCCATCAAATCAATAGTGGTAAGAGGAGATCGGCTTCTTCTGGCTCCTCCAGTCTCTCGTCCTGATGGCGGAGTAGCAGCGGCTCTGGTGACGGTTGAAGCTGTCACACTTGAAGAAATGTGGGGAGCGGAGGCGCCGGCCTGCTCAGTGACCGGTGGTGTAACACCCGAAGGAACGTTTCCGCGCCGGCGGTGTTGGTGGGTGGCGTGACAACGCCACTGGAAAGAGCGTTAGTACCAGGGCTGATTTCAGCGCTAGCGTTCTCAGGGTTTGTTGCTGATCCAGACCTGAGTTCTACCATCTTGAGATCGAGTTGAAGAATGGTATTGGAAATTGGAAATTAATATTGTAACCGAGAGATTAATCTCCCACTGTGGTCGCCAATTGTTTATAGGTGAAAATCGTTTCGCCGATTTTGGTAATTTTGGGTGTGTGGGTGAGAAAACAAATCTAAACCCTAAACAATGTACCGCACGGAGTACTTTTGATTCGAGAGATCAATCCGTACAATCCTGCCTAAACCAAGAAATGGCCATTCCAGCTTGCTTCAACCTACAAAGTGAAGGAGAAGGGTTGGTCTTAGGGAGGGAAGCGAAGAAAGTGTTGAGACCAGAATAGTTGATTCTGGAAGTATGGGCGTTTTATGACTTGTATCAGCAAGTAGAACCGGTAAGAAGGATGGAAAGCTACCAAGTGATTTCTAGATATTGTGTGTTGCCGACCAAAACTTGTCCTTTGGTCGAAATAGGTGAGACCTATTTATACAAGTCATAGTGAAACGTACCCTGGTCTCGTAGGAAGTGGAAATGATTGAGTGGTGGAAGGAAAGAGTAACGTATAACTTCCAGACGTTATGCTTCCATGATGAAGGAAGTGAATTCGTGTAACCGCCGGTCATTACTCTTCCATGATGAAGGAAATGAATTGTTTACACCGTTACTTTTCACCAACACTAATTATCCTACTTCATGACACTTTCTTGTAACGGGCGCATTGCACGCCGTACGCTGTAAACCGCCAGACCAATACCCTGATGAGCATCCCCCAGTTTGTGACATATTTTGATGTCTCGAGTGTTTTCGTGGAAAACGTGTAGCACTTTCTTACGCGTGACAAGTTAAAATCGAGAGGCTTACCGCAGGTAAATATCATGTGATGCTAGGCTCGTCTTGGCTAGTCGCCTAAAACTTTTCGCCAGCTTACCGGTTTTTTGGCGAACTTCGATGGCCGAGATTGCATCTTATGAAGAAGGATGGCCATTGATTATGGCCACATCTTGTTGTATAGCGAAGTGGCATCAGCCACATGCTAATGGCATGCTAGTGGCGTAGCCCTGGCATAGCGACATGCTAGTAGCAGCGGCATAATGGTATACCAGTGATGTTGCGGTATGGCCAAAGCTAAAAATTGGCTCCGCAACCAAAGTTAGGGTTTGGCGTCGTGGAAGGATTTGTCGTGGACAAGTCTTGGCGCCGTTGGAAGGATTTGGCCTGGACAAGTCTTGGCGCCGTTGGAAGGATTTGGCCTGGACAAAGCGCCGTGGAAGAACTCTTCGTGGAAGAATTAGGGTTTGGAGTGGCCAAGGCGCCGTGGAGTCGGACCCACATGTGGCGTGGCAACATTGGCCTTGTTGCCATGCCAATCTCGTTGCTCTGGGAACGTTATTGGCTTTGGTAGCAATTTGCTCAAATTAGGGTTTATCGAAACCCTAATTAGCGCACGTGGCGTGCAACTGCGGCATGGCTCTACTTGCGAATTTGAGTAGCCTTTGATGCAGGAAAATATCTCTCCAAAAAGAGTTTCTTCAACCCATTCCATGTTGTGACACTTCCGGGAGGTAAATAGTACAACCAATCCTTAGCACTATCCATTAAAGAGAAACGGAAAACTTTCAACATTGCACCATCCGCCTCAACATTCGGGCTGAAGCATAGCCGTGACAATGGTGTGGAAGTCCAAAAGATGTTTGTTTGGATCTTCATTCACCATGCCATGGAATTTTGGTAATTCTCTAAGCAACCCCGCTTTATCTCAAAAGTAGAGTTCGTTTGAATACACCCCGTTGTGTATCAAGCCTATGAGAAGCCAAGTCCTTGAGTGAACGATTTGCATCACCCATTGTTAATTCTTCTTCAAGTTGTAACTCTTCGTCCACTTCTAACTCTTGCTCGTCCGTTGTGTTTCGCCTTGGTTGGAGTATTGTGCCTTTTCGAGTAGCTATCCCGCACCTTGGATAATTCCGATCTTTAGTAGCCAGGGATTGATACCTGAAAACAATTCTAGCAAACAAGTGAGAAACAAGATGACAAACAAAAGCAAAGATAAAAGCAGAAATTGTAAAAAGAAACTAAAAACTCAATAACAAGCCGTATGCCTCCCGAAGAACGGCGCCAAAATTTGGTCGGTTGTCAATCCGTCAAATATAATTTCACTTTCTAAATCAACTAGATATAAATATAGTATGCGATAAGAAAGAGTTCGTATCCACAGAGAGGCTTTCGTTGTTATAAAATTTCAGCTTTAAGTAACCACGGGAATGTTTGTTGTATCTAAGCAAATAAAAATAGTTGAAAGCAAAGTAAATAATTTGAGAAATCAATAAGGAGAAGATATTGGTCACGGGATAATATCATTCACAAATATGTATTTTCATCAATGATTAGAATTGGTATTTTAATCTCGTATTTAATAAAAGTCCTAGGATACCTTGATCGCAAGTATAACCCGTTAATTCCCTGTTTTCATCACAACCACATTAAAAGATGCATATGTGAATTCTTCCTAGAAAGCAACCTAAAGTGTAAAAGCACAATTAAGTTTAACTCCCTAAAAACATTAAGTTTTATGGAATAAGACTCATCAATGCAAACGAATGTGTAAAGCACTAAACGTTTTAACAAAAGTTATGATTCACTTATGACTAGTAGGATAAATCACTACAAGCACTAACCACAATTATGCTACTTAGAATCAGGGATAAACAACTTTTTCGTATTGAAAACCCTAATAAAGCTCTAGAGATGAACACAAATCGGATTGATTCCGGACTCAACCTAACAAGTTTTCAAATCTTATAACACTATTAATTGTGAATCACAAACAATAAATTACTGAGACAAAACTAATTCATTGAATCAAAAGCATGTTGAGAAATCAACTTTTATCCCATAACCAATAAGATGTTTAGCTACTCATAGCTATGGAGTTCATCATAATCAATATTCAATAATAAAATAATGAAGAAGAAGAACAAAAGCAAACCCTAGAAGCGTAAACAAAACGGCTCTCCAAAATTCCAAGAATTAAGATATATCATAAGTTGTAGAAGACTTTCCCTTATATAGCTTTTCTCCAACTTCTAAAATTAGGTCTAGTCTTCAAAGTCCATTAGATGAAAATCCACCAAGCCCATAAGAAGGAGAAACCCATGTAGAAAATATGTCCCAAAAGTGGTCGCCGGAAATCTGGTATTGTGGCCGGAAATTGGCCGGAATAGTCGCCGGAAACATCTCAGGTGACCGGCAAAGTCCGCCCGGTCACCGGATCAGTGAGTCAACTCGGTCGGGTCAACGGGTCAGCTCGGTCAACTCGGTCAGACCGAGTCAAACCGAGTTAGGGAAAATCAGATCATGAGTTAGACCCAAGTCGACTCACTGAGCCGAGTGACCTGGCCCGAGCGCCAGCATTGGCCAGAGCTCAGAAGCACAATCATTGTGCTTCTCGACCATGATGGTCGCTTCCTCAGAACCTCGTGCATAACCCGTAATGCACCATCATCTCATTGGCGGCAACACCACACAAGACCATCACCCGCAACCATCGTGCCTTGACGCAATTGTCACAGCCTTCATTAGCCTCTAGCTCACTCGCACCGACCAATACCACCTGACCATGATGGCTATGCAACTTATAACTCCAAATTGCTCCATTCTCTATAACTCGCAACCACGAGCCTTTGCCACAATTATTTCAATCACTTGCCATTCTTAATGTTAGAATAATAGACACAATACCACATGCGAATCACAAGGCTTCACATGCAATGCCAACCTGCAACTTCTTTCACTGGCCATTTTGCCGGCTGAAATACAGCCCAATACTCAACTCAAACTCCACAGAATTCCAGTACATTGCTCCCATATAAAACCCATGATATATGTGCCATAAACCTCCTTATCCTTGTTCATCTCAGGCTTCTAAAGCAGCTCCATCTGCAATGTCATCCATCCTGCGCCATCTCTGCAGCTGCATCTCATCACCAATTCCTGACTCAAAACCCATTTAGGCATCATCTCCATCTGATGAGCAACACAATTGCTCATCTCTTCCATCTTGGCCAGACGAACACACCCACACAGCATCATATAAACCAATCACTTCTAGCTCATAGCCCATGACAATCACCACAACCTCAACAGAAATCCTCAATTCATAGAGTCTCATTTCAAATCATCCACAACAACCTTCCTCACCTCATCTGTGTACCTTCTATCACATTAACAAAGGCGCCTCTATCAACACCATTTCCATCCGAGATGCCACAAAGACTCATTTGCACTTCTTCGCCCCCGCACCGCAGCCTCATCACAAGACCATTTTCCACCGCCATCGTGGCCAGCCAAGACCAACACCTTCATTTGTGACCCAAAGAGCTCCATTATCTCCCTGAACCGCAATCTCGCTTAACTCATCATTGCAGCACCCATTGGCAGATCAACATCATTTTATCACAAAGAAGACAACCCTTGCCTGCAATTCAGCTCAACAAAACCAGGCCATCACTAGTAATCGCCACTGCAGCTCCATCACCAATCATTTCAACCACTCATTGGACCAAAGCTTCACAGCTACAGAATAGAAGTGACACCATCACCTGCAGTTCAGATATACAACCAAAAATAAAACTATATAACTGCATCAGCCATTCTTAACTGCAATGCGACCCACCAATCGATTGACGAGCCCCCGCAACACCAATTATCTCCACCAATTTCGGATCGCTTCTTCATATCACCTTCATCTTTCTTGATTTGTTCAATGCCGAAACCCATGAATCCCATAGAGCTTTTCATCCCTCACTGTTCCCATTCTCAATCTTCAAAACCCTCGTTTCATCAACACAGCTCATCACCCAACAAAAACCTCATTCTTCTCGATCTAATTTCTCAATTTTTCCATCAAATAACTACAATTTCTTCCCGGTTCTTCATTGAATCTCTCAAGAACACAAACACAAACCCTAAATTCATTCTTCTGTAAATTCCATCAACAACCATCATCATTCTTTCTCTCTCGCTTCATGAATCTGAAAACCCCTTCGTCTCTTCTCGATTTGAACCAAAAAGATCAAAACCATTCCCGCATTCAACCTATGAGATCTCCTTTTCCCGTTTCAAACCATGAACCCTCTTCTCGATCCGAGTATGAGCAAGCAGATCCTCGTTCTTCTTCAACTTCATCTCCATCTTGAATTCTCACCACGATTTCTCCCTATTTCCACCCGAGTTGCGCTCGATTCATCCGCCACTATTTTCTCGATTTGAAACCGAGAATGATTGAAAATGCGTTTTCCACCGACTTCCATGGTCGTAAGAGTAGAAAAATACACAGGCACCCACTAATGGATACGGGCCACCCAGTAGTATCCCCTTAACCTGTGACTCGGCTCCGCATAGCACATGCCCGTGAAATGACACTCTTGCCCTTCTTGCTCAAATAAAGTGATTTCTTCTTCTTTTCCTCCGTGTGACTCCAGAGTACCTTATAACTCAAAAACACTCATAAGATACATAATTTACAAGAAAAGTAGCAAAGAAAGCGTAACTACTAAATAGTAAACTAGGTGTTTTAGACACCTATCATTAAGCTATAGGAGTAGAGTGCCTCAGTACTTTGTTATTGTCCATTGATTAAGTGTCACGTGTCTGATATCCATTGAGTAACCATTAGAGTTAATCATTGGCTATAACTCTGTAACATAAGGGTTATCTTCTTCATTAGGAAAATAAATGAAATAGTGTTTGTTGGCTGCGCTTCTTTAAGCCAGATTTTGGCCTAAATCATCGATTCAGTAGGTGTTTACACCATTCTCTTCATTTCTGCTTGTTAATTTGTTGTAGTAATACAAAAAATACACACAAGTTGGAAAGGTTATTCTATATATGCGAAAATTGATCTAACTAAATAGTGATGATCTTCCATGATCCTCAGTCCTGTTTATATATATGCTTGAACCTCTTATAAAATCCGGAATTCTAGTACGAGATAAGTGTTAAAAATATGATTATTTTTGACTCATTTTCCCGTCCATATAGGAATCTTATTTTTGACTCATTCTAGCAACCATTGATCATCATCATCATGCAATAATCCAGCCATTTATCAGCCTCAATAAATACGCACTGGATCTTTATCAAATATTTCGAAGAAAATAAGTCCAAATTTACATTATCTCGATTAACTTAAAAATTGATTGCATATCTTGCAGAAAATTAGGGAGTAAAAATTGATTATTATTATTTTATTTTTGTTTTTTTTGTTTTTTTTTGAAAACAAGAACTTTATTGATGTTAAATAAATAGAGAGTTTACATGGGATACATCCTCTGAAAGTTGCATACTAATAATAGAAGGATGAGAATTAGACCAAACTATATTTACTCTATCTACTCTAGCAAACTTAGATAAAATATCCGCAATCTTGTTGCTTTCCTTTGGCACATAAACTACTTGCCAGTATGTAAAGGTTATAAGAGAGTTTTTAATATCCAGAATCATATTGTGGAGTCTCCAATCAATATTAAAAGACTCTTTATTAATTGCATCAGCGACCAGCTTTGAGTCAAGTTGGAACTGCACCGCTTGTACTCCCAGATATTTATCCCATTTGACAGCTTCCCACAAACCTTTGTATTCCGCTTGCTCTGCACTAACTGCTTTTGCTAGGCAGATGCATTTGGAGTACCTGTGCGTCCCTGCATTATCACGAAGTATTAGTCCGATGCCACCAGATTTAGTAACATCAGAATAGCAACCATCAGAATTAATAGATAAAACACCAATGTGGGAGGTGTCCAGTGAATGTTGTTTCTGTTTTGGCGAGGTTCCAAGTTCCTACTTGGTTTTGGACTTTATTCTTGTTCAGATATATTCTTTCTACATTTGATTACTAGCTCAACAGGTGAGACATTAACTCCTTGAAAAACTTTATCACATCTAGCCGACCATATAGACCATGATATGATAGAAATTCTGTTCAAATCCTCTTCTGAAATTTGTCTTGATTTCAGCCTGTCAAACCAATCACATACCCAAGACTCCAAAGATTGAATGTTGTTGATCTGAAGACCCAAGATAGTAAACTAGACATCTCTAGAAACTGCACACTCTAAGATAATGTGTGTAGGTATTTCTTGAACCTGTGAACAAAAAGGACAACTGTCATCAAGACCTTGAATCACAGTAATCGGTTTGTCCCTTGTATCCAGAGTATTCTTAATACATTTTCATAGAAAATGATTAATTCTTAGAATGTTGGGAAGCTTCCAAAGTCTCTTGTAAATCCATTGCATTCTGGATCCCACTGAAGTGTGTAAATGAGCTTCTTCAAACATCTTCCTGTAGGCAGATTTCACTGTGAAACTGTCATTCCTTTCAAAAGTACAAATAAGCTTGTCATCATAGTTGCAGTGCACAGAAATATTAAGAATTAAACTTGCTGTTGAAGAATCAAAAAGACTGAGAATAAGATTGATATCCCAGGTGCTAGTGTTACCCAAAAATAGTTGATGAACATAAACATATTTTTGATGATCAGTGACCCCTTGTTTCGGTACTGGGGGATCTGTGAGTTCTGGAATCCATCTATGTTTCCATATCAAGATTTTCAGTCCATCTCCTACACTCCAGCAGCTGTATTTCTTTATGAAGTCCAGCTCAGAAGAGATTGATCTCCAAGACCAGGTGGTGTTACTTTTCTTTTTGAGATTGAAGAGTTGACCATCCGGGGAAGTATTTTGCTTGTAAAGATTTGGAGCATATAGAAGAGTCATCATTAGCTAGTTTCGAGGCAGACTTTGCTAACAATGCTCTATTGAAAGTGTGAAGATTTCTGAAGCCTAAATCCCCCCTTCCTCTTTAGGCTTATTAACATTGGTCCATGAGATGAAGTGCTTACCCCTGTTAGATTTCTTGTTCCTCCAAAAAGCTTGTTGTGTGGAATTCATCATAGATATGGTAGCATCTGGCAATTTGAAGCTTGTCATATGATGGACTGGTATCGCATTTGTTACATTCTTCACAATAATTGTTCTTGCTGCCTCAGACATGTAAACACTTCGTCATCTAGTAAGTCTACTTACCATCTTGTCATTAAGTATGGAGAAAGGAATTTTCCTGTTTCTGCCTACAAAGAAAGGCAATCCCAGATATTTCTCTTCACAAATGTTTAGTTCCCTGACCTGCATAATACCACTAATGATTTGACAAGATGAAGGATTCATATTCTTGCTGAAATAAACCGCAGACTTGTGAAAATTTATTAACTGCCCCGAGCAATTACTAAATTGTTCAATAACTTCAAGGAGTTTATTGACCTGAGTAAGGTTTTCTTTTTTATGAAAAACAAACAATCATCTCGTGAATAATGATGATTGATCTTAGGAGCAGATCTAGAGATTTTCATACATGTCAGTTGTTTAGTAGACTCACAGTGGTATAAATATCTTGAGAAGGATTCCATGGCAATTATGAATAAATACGGGGAAAGAGGGTCCCCCTGACGTATTCCTCTTGTTGGATTGAAAGCTTTAGTTGGCGAGCCATTGAGCATGATCTCAATTTGGGTTGTGCTAATACACTGATGGATAAGCTGCCAGAACTTGTCATCAAAACCAAACTTTTTAAGTACTTCAATCAAAAATACCCATTCCAACCTGTCCAAAGCTTTCGACATGTCCAACTTAAGACCAAGATGTCTAGATCTTCCACACTTTCTCTTCATAGCTTAAACCAATTCTTGAACTAAACAAATATTTTCAGAAATTAATCTGCCTGGAACGTACGCTGACTGCATAGGGGAGATAATTATGACCATATGTTTCTTTAGATAACATTTCAGTACTTCTCATTAAACACACAACAAAGCTTACAGAGACCAGAGTATTAAATACTCTTTTACGTACACACATAGCCACACACAGTTAACCAATACACAAACACACACAAGATAGCCAATGTAGAATGTGATACGTGGATCGACAGATCGTGAAAGACAGTCGGCAAGCCAAACCGATGTAAGCATGCTATTAACACCCCCCTCAAATTGAAGGTGTTTGAAAGTTGAAAGACTAAAAACCTTCAGTTTGTCTTTGAGAAGCTGAAAACGTGGACCATGTAACCCCTTTGTAAAGATATCTCGCAAGTCAAATAATGGTAGAGATGTAGGTGACAGACAAAGGATTTGGCTTGAACAAGCTCTCGACAAAGTGGAAATCCGTGAGCCATTTGCTTCATTTTACTGTGAAAGACAGGGTTGGAGGCAAGAGCAATACTGCTGGTGTTGTCACAAAGCATAGTAGGAGATGCAGGAAGAAAGATATATAAATCCTTAAGCAATTGATATAACTGACCACCTCAAATTTCTGTAGCTTACAGTAAGAGCACGATATTCAAATTTATGTGCTTGAGCGAGCTACAATAGCTTGCTTTTTAGCTGACCAGGAAATGAGATTGTGACCAAAAAATATGCAAAATCCACTGATGGACCTTCTATCATCCAGCGATCCAGCCCAATCAGCATCACTATATCCTTGTAAAGTGGTAAGACCCTTAAAAAAGAACAAACCATGATCTAACGCACCCTTAACATATCTGAGGATTCTCTTAGCTGCCATCATATGAGAAGTAGTAGGCTGATGCACAAATTGACAAACTTGATTGACTGCAAAGCTGATTTCTGGCCTAGTCCATATTAGGTACTGAAGAGCACCTACAAGAGTTCTATACTTTGTAGGATTTGCCAAAACATCACCATCATGAGCACTTAGTTTAACAATAGTGGAAGATGGAGTAGAACAAGTTTTAGCTCCAACCATTTGAGTTTTATCCAATAGATCCAGTGCATATTTGGTTTGACACATAAAAATACCACTAGCATTCCTTTTGACTTCTAAGCCAAGAAAATAGTGTAGCTGACCAAGATTCTTGAGAGGAAAAGACTTGCATAGGGTGGTGATAAGTTCATTGCAGAACGAGAGAGAAGTACTTGTGAGAACAATATCATTCACATAGACCAGAAATATAGTAAGCCTGAAACCAATTTTCTGCCCAACAAAGATGGATCTGCAGCTGAAGCATGAAAGCCAAGAGAGAGCAAAATACTGTGGAGCTTGTCATACCAAGCTCTTGGAGCTTGTTTTAATCCATATAGAGACTTATGAAGTTTGCATACATAGTCAGGGTTATCAGGATCAACAAACCCTTGAGGCTGAGTCATATATACCTCTTCTTGGAGATCACCATGAAGAAAGGCGTTGCTAACATCAAGTTGCTGAATCTCCCAGTTGAAATGAACAGCTAGAGATAAAATGAGTCTGATAGTAATTGGTTTGGCTACAGGACTAAAGGTTTCATTGTAGTCAAGACCTTCTTGCTGATGATAACCTTTAGCAACAAGTCTGGCCTTGAACTTATCAATAGAGCCATCAGCATGTTGCTTGATTCTGTAGACCCATTTGCAGCCAACAATGTTCTGACCAGGAGAAGGAGGAACTTTGGTCCATGTACCATTTGTTTGTAAAGCATCATGTTCTTGAACCATGGAAACTTTCCATTTTGGATTTTTGATTGCTTGAGAAAAGCAAGCTGGGGTGATAGGGATGGCAGTGCTAAGATAAGCTGCAGGTAGAGGATATTTAGTAGCAAAGTACATCTTAGGTTTAGTAATACCAGATTTACCCCTGGTTTTCATGTTATAAGCATTTTGAACAACCACTAGAGCACTTTGAAGAGATGGCAATGAATCAGTCTGAGCAACAGCTGAACACTCAGTTGGGATGGAAGAAGCAATAACCCCTTGAACAACAACTAATTTATCAGTAACTGGTAAGGAAGTATTATGAGCAACTGAAATGGTAGTAGCATCAGAAATAACTTGTAATGGAGTAGTATCATTGCCAAAAGACTCATAACTAAGAGTGGATGGTACATAAGAAGCAGACATAATATCTGAATAAGGAAAAATATCTTCATTGAATGTGACATGTCTTGAAATATAAACCCTGCCAGTGATAGGATTTAAGCATCTATAACCTTTTTGCAGAGAACCATAACCAAGAAAAACACAAGGTGAGCTTCTAAAGCGCTTTGATGAAGTATAAGGTCTAAGCCAAGGATAGCAGGAACAACCAAAACTTCTAAGAAATGAATAATCTGGACTTTTGTGAAACAACTTCTTAAAAGGAAAGATGAAATTAAGACTTCTGACAGGTAATCTGTTGATAGTGAAGTTTGCAGTCATGAAGGATTCAACCCAAAAACTGTCAGGTAAACCATCTTTGATGAGAAAAGTTCTATCAATATCCAAAATATGTTTGTGCTTAGCTTCTGCAACTCCATTTTGTTCAGAAGTATATGTACAAGTAAATTCATGTTGAATACCATGAGTGGCAGTAAAAGCAGCTAATTCATTATTAATGAATGCACCTCCACCATCTGTTCTTATGGTAATTATTTTGCAGCTCAACTGATTTTCAATTTGAGTTTTAAAGTTGTAGAAAACTGTTTTGAAATCACACTTTGCAGAAAGTGGAAATAGCCAACAAAATTTGGAGTAATCATCCACTATATTCACATAGTACAAGAAACCACTATTTGACATTACGGGAGAAGGACCCCAAAGATCCATATGCAGAATTTCTAGTGGTTTTGAAGTACACTCAGTAAAGAAACATAAAAAGGCAATTTATGAGACCTTCCTAATCGACAAAGACTCACAAAAAGAGTGGTGTTTTTATTACAGAATTGTCAAAAAGATGACATACTCTTTGAAAGGTTTGAAAGGATGGATGTGCTAATCTATGATGCCAAACTGGTGATGTAGCTTTACTTAGATGTAGAGCCCTGAGTGGTGGTTTGATTTGTTGGTGGAAGTTGATTGGATAGAGACCATTGAGATGAGTGTAATCAGTGGGAGAAAAGGTTATAGTGCAATTGTTTGAGTAGTGAATTGATGCACAGATAAGAGTATTAGAAGCCTTAGAAACATGTAAAACATTCTCAGAAAGTGAAATGTTTATCATCGGCAAAGGGATAAAATACAGAGCCAACAAAAGAAATTGACATACCTTCTCCATTAGCTGTTTGGATGTACTCATGTCTATCATATGAAGTATATTCATCAAGTAAAGAAGGATCACTAACAATATGATTTGTGGCTCCACTATCAGCATACCAGGGGTTCTCACCAAAAATATTAGCATCAGCTAACATAGCATGTAAATTTTGAGGAAGAGCACTGGCTTGATAAGCAAAATTGAGCCTATTTGGACATTCAGCAGCTGAATGACCAACTTTGAAGCAAATCTGACATGTAATAGGATCTCCAGGAGTAAAAGAAGAATGAGGAGGACCTGACATTACACTCAGAGGTCTAATCATCTGTGGAGGATAACCTCTAGGTGAAGGATGATGATAACCTCTCCTACCTCTATAATGATGATTATAACCACCTCTCAAAGAATAAAAAGAATGAGAATTTTGATTAAATCCTCTAGATGCCGTAAAAGCCTTGTTTTCTTTAATCTGCTATAACAGACTTAGATCTGGACTTAATAACAATTTCTTCACTTAATAGTAGATTATGCAGTTCTACACTAGTGACAGGAGGATAACAAATTCTTATAGATGTAGCGAAAGCATCAAAGGATGAGCTCAATCCAGATAGAATGTTTACTACAATTTCACTATCACTAACAATAGAACCAGCAGCAGCTAGAGCGTCAACAACTTTCTTGATTTCATTTAGATAGGCAGTGATAGAATCATTACCTAATTTGATGGATTGCAACTTTGTTCGAAGTTGAATTGTATGAGTAGCTGAGACTTGAGAGAATCGATTCTCAATATTGCTCCATAATTCATGTGAAGTAGCCGCACCAGCAAAATAAGGAAGAACAGACTCAGACATAGTGGAATTGAGCCAAAGAATGATAGTTGAATCTTCATCTTGCCACAGAGTGTATGCTGGATTGAAAATCTGGTTATTAGCATGATTACGTGATGTAAATTCCTCAGACAAATGTCGTTCACCAATCACATAATCTAACCCTAAATTTATTTAATATAGCAAGATTGACAGATTTCCAAGTGAGAAAATTGTCTTCTTTGAGTTTGAAATTGACAATACCAGTTAGTTGATTGAGAGGAACTGCGGAGATCGAACGATTTTCCATGATAGTAAAAATTGAAAAGATAAAGTGGATCTTAACAAGAAGTATCAATAGAGAAGAAGAAATCAAGAAAATTTGAGAAAACAAAGATCCAGATGTGAGTAATCTTGAGATAAAAACGAGTGATTTGAGAAACATAGTGCAAATGAAAGAAGAAATCACTCAAAACAGAGGAAAGAGCTCAAGAAACTCCATTAATGGAGGAAAAAATCGGATCGAGTACCCTTGAGAATAATAATTCTCAGGTCTGATACCAAGATAACATTTCAGTACTTCTCATTAAACACACAACAAAGCTTACAGAGACAGACGAGACCAGAGTATTAAATACTCTTTTCTTACAGTACACACATAGCCACACACAGTTAACCAATGCACAGCCACACACAAGATAGCCAATGCAGAACAGACACGTGGATTGACAGACTGTGAAAGACGGGCTGGCAAGACAATCTGATGTAAGCATGCTATTATCTTTAATCTTACAGCGCGTTCGGTTGGGGGAATTGGGAGCTAAGGAATTCTATTCTGAGGGAATTGGCCCAATTCCCCAACCGAACAATACCAAAAATCTCGGAATTGGAATCCAATTCCTACATATTTGCCGTATTCTTTTCCTTAGATGGAGCGATGGAAAGTAATCCGATTCTGGGAATCCAATTCCTCCATATTTGTTGTATTCTTTTCCTTAGATGGAGCGATAGAAAGTAATCCGATTCTGGAATCCAATTCTGAAAATGGATTACCCTGTAATCCAAGTTGATAACTTGAACCGAACACGCTGTTAATGCAATAATTTTCGAGATTAACTTGTATACTGTGTTGCACCATGCAATACGCATCAAACAGTTGCAAAAAACTATAGGAGTCACATTGAGATAAAGAACAGAACAGCCTTTAGAACATATTTGGCCTGTAAATAACATACAGCTAAAGCACCCACATGAAGCTCATTTTTCCTTACACGGTTGCTTTTATTGTCATTGTATTTGAACACATCCTACGAATAAATTTGATCGTAAATACGTGTAAATATCAATCCTACCAATAAAAGTTGACATGGTTAACCGACGAAGTAATGCCGTAGACTTCCATGATGTTTTCATTTTTGCTTTGATCGTAATTTGTATGACCTTTTTGACAAATCCCAAGTAAAATTTAGTTCTTACAGACATTGATTCTGTTACCAGCCACATTACATGTTTAGGCCTTGAAAGCTAAAAGAATGAAAGCAAGTTTACTTTGGCCATCTTCCTGCTTTTGGCTGAGTGACGTTTCTCATAAGAATCCCTTCTACTTTTGTACCTCCCCTATTATGTTTCAATTTCTTAGCTCATATTCTACTTTTCCCGAGTAACATCTCCGCTTCTGCTCCTCCTCTGCCTGAAATGCCAGTAGCAAATACCATCAACTCATGTGACTGAGGAAAAGAACTGAAAAGAAAATGAGCAGATCTGCTTGCCCTTGTACTAGATGATTATTTATTTTTCAAAGTTTCTTGTTCTAATTTTTAAAGCTCATAAAACGAAAAGTACCCCTGTAATAATCATATTCTTTTTAAAGAGTGACCATGGAAGTACTTTCGATTCTTCTGTTGAGACCTCCAAAAGCAAGCAAGTGCTCCAAATGCACAGCTGGCCAGAGCTATACCCAATGCGGCTCCTAAGGGCACTGCAACTACATTTGTTGACGCAACCATTTCATCAGCCATTGACGAAGCACGTCTATCTTCTTCCAATGAACTGTCCTTGTTCAAAGATACAAGCATTTTCCCATAATAATTAACCAAAAACTTGTACACTTCATCCTTGTTCCAATCAACTGTATCATTCTTTCCCCCTGCTTGGTTGGGAGAGATAACAAGAAGGACAAAGCTGTTTCGGAGGCCATATCATCTTCGGGAACTTTGGGTCACCAGTTTTATGGGTTGCTTCTTCTTTGATTAGCCTCTCGTTTACTTGATTATGAGCAGTCCACAACCACAATGCAAAGTCAGTTGCTTTCTTGAAAGGGCTAGACACCCTGCCGAAAAACATATTCACAAAAGAATTCAAAGAACATGAAAATGTCAGTCATTAAATTTTTTGACTTCAATAGGGTCCAGTCTATAAATCAGCTTTCAAATAGTACAATTTCCATAAGAGACCGTTACCTTGAACACATATCATAGAAGTGCTGACGGCACTCCTGACAAATAAAAAAGTCATGAATGAATTCACATGTAGTTTTAAACGCAAAATCGCTCTCCCCGTCTTCAATTCTCACAGAGAGCGAGTGCAACAGAACCCATAAGCCACAGCTGCAAAAAAGAGATGTTAGATTACTTAAGCCATGCACAGACAATCTAACAAGATGTCTTACGGAATGCAACTATCATTTGGGTAGTTAGCTGTTGAGAAGCTTGATATCACTATTAACATTTAGGGAACAACTGAAGAAAGCAATGCCAGTACCAAGATAGTACAAGCTTCAGTTAAAGATAAGTTAGCGACTCCTAGGTCCTTCTAGCTCGACCTTCACGTAAGTGAAATGTGACTGAAGTTTAGCCGTCTAACCTGTTGTCACCTGAACTTATTCCCGGGATGATTTGGCAACTAAGACATCTATATATGATCTAATTGTGCAGTCAAAGGGTGTGTCAAGTGTTTTGAATAACTTATCTTTTGAAAGATGGAACTTTGACATGAAAATACTGAATTTGCTTAATCGAGACTCGAGGGCCTACAGAAGGATGCTTGCTTTTCGTATAATGTAATAGGAATCAACTGCACAACCAACAATTTAAAGGATGAAGTTTAAGGGTGTGACTGGATTTAGTGTGTGTAATTGTGTATGTATGCACCAGTCAAATATAAGACATTTGACAACAGGTCAAGAAATGATACCGAACAATATAAATAATTGAAAAAAATAAAATTACCTAAATCCCCTAGTTTCTGTTCTTGCTGCCTCGACAAAATATCTGCAGCACCCAGTGGATCCAGAAACAATCAGGGATTAACCTCGATATACAACAAAAGATGGCATAGAGTAAAATTTGTAAAGAAGATATGTGGATTAAGAACTTGTGATCAATAAAAATAAGTACCCATGTCACTATATGGTAATGTTTGTTCAACCTTTAATGGGTAACTCCACTTAAGGTTACATACTTAACAGATGGCAAAAAGAAAGGCATAATCACAACATATTCTTCAACACTGTACACAACAAGAAACTCAGGAAGGGTTATTATGTTTAATGTTGCCTTCTTTCTACTCAGAAAAGTAACAGTCCCTCTGGTGAAAGAGTAACAAAATAAAAACTACGGAATTTTAAAAACAGAAGCAAGTGATTATGTTTAGTATTGTCTTCTCTCTACCCTTAGATAAGTAATAAAGCACAAATGCAAGATCATTTCATTGGTCATTTCTACTCGTTAAGTTTCAGTTTTTAGGATTTGATCCTTGGACATTGATGATGCCTACCAGCACCCACACAATAGATTTTACAGTTTCAATGTTGCGGCATTTGGATAAATTAGTTCTACATATCTATAAGACATGTACTGTTCTTGTGATCTTTGAGAATTTAATCCTGTAATAGATGTAAAATTTTAAGGCTTCATTTAAAATGAAGAACAGCAGCAAACGGCACATGTCAGTTTACAGTTTTACACTTACCCAATATCCACGAGGAACTTCTTTTCCACATACTTGAAGTCCCTGGACTGCATCCATACCATGAGAAACATTGGGCTGTTGTTTATTACTGGAAGACAGGTCTGAAGGCCAAAATTCGTCGAAGTTCACAAGTATATCGGCGCTTCCCTTTCGGCACCTGATAGAAAATGTGACTAGAATTAGTGAAGGATTCATGTATGCATCTCAATGTACACATCAAAAAGCTTAAGTTCACCTCCTAGAAGGGTGATGAGCCACCAAAAGTTGAAGAAACCCTTTAAGTGAAGGTCGAGTCAATGAGTTGACCATCTGCAAAATGAAACGAATCAGATGCGGGTATGAAGTCATGCCGCTTACAGGAGATTCAAAACTACAGAATATACCTTGTGCTCCAAAATGATGTCAAATGCACTTGAGGTTGCTTCCTCGACATCGTAAACAGCGCGAACAATCTTTCATGAACACAAACTATAAAGCATCACATACTTGAATAGAGAAGTGCAAGATTAAGCAAATTGGAGCAGTGCTATGTCAAACAGACCTGTCTATGGTCCGACACATTTATTGTGAGATGCTCATTCTCAAACTTTTCGTCATCTAAGTTGTATGAGCTGTAAAAACAAAAGAATAAGATGACTATCGAAGCACAAGAACTTTGTGCTCTTGAAGCTGGCAACTACTAAAGAGCTACTGAGAAAAAATGGCATATATGACATCCAACAATTACTTCATCCCATATAAAGAGTAAACAACAAAATAACACCATGTTAGCATGCAAGAATGAGGAACGTGTAGACTGGTTTATGACTCAGGCTTTAACCAACCGTACAAGCACAAGTTACTCGGAAACTAAAGTGGTGTGACTTGTGTGGAAAACGTAACCAGTGACGATGGAAGAAAGGTGGCAAAATGGAAGGGAAAGGGAGCCGTTAACAACAGAAAAACTGAACAGCCAAAACAAAGAACCCTCTTCAAACAGCAACTGGACAGACAGAGAGAAAGTAAAAATACCTGACCATACGCTTGTTTATCCAATTAAGCAAGCGATCAGCTGTCCGTCCATCATCAATGGCAATTATATCACTCTTCTCTTTTGGATCCCACTTACTAACAGAAACAAACTTAGAAGGAGGTCCCCACAGAAGCATAGGATAATATGTTACTGAAAACGCATCACATAGCTTTGTATTTATCTGCACTGTCACACATTCAAAAGTAGAGGGACTAATCACAAACTATTTTTAAGAAAATACTAGAACAGGCATTACTTTAGCGTCTTTTTTTGTGCTTTTTTTTTTTTTCAGCAGACATGATATTGTAGACAAATGAGCCAACTTGAAAGACGCAAGAATAGTTGTTGTTGTTTAGTTTTTTTTTTTTTTGCAGTCTCCAACAAGGCTATACAAGGTAGTGAAAGACTAATAGATAAAGATCACAAATCGTAAAACTAATGAAGAAGAAACTACCCATGCTAGTTTTCCCAGTACATTTTCAATTAGAAACAGCCACAGTACCTTTTCAGCACAGTCAACTCTTGCCATGAGTAAACTCCCAGGATGCACTGCTTCACGGCCATTGAAAAGCCTTGCAACCCTTTCATATTGAGGCTGCATAATTGTCAGTCAAGAAAGCAAACCGTCAGATAATATGATGCTTTAATAAACTACCAATAATTCAGCAAGTACTGATGATGAAAAAAAAATGCAATAACGTACTACATAATTTACATACCTTATAATTCCTGCAAGCAGGACACCTGCAAAACCAAGAGCAGTGGATTACAATTCAAATTGATCTCATAGTGGTATATAATAATAATAATAATAGCAATAAAGAGAACCAACAAAACCTGCTTCAGTAGTATTAACTTTATCTACACCCGCTTAACCAAATTGACATATCTCTAATCTCTGCTATAATTTTTCATATTTCTCTACCACATCAAGAAACCAAAAATGGTCCCTTGATACACAACATAGTAATACAACATTACAACTCAGCACTAGCAACAGATGCTAACCAGATTTCTACCAAATACACGCGACAACATATTATTCAAGGTACAGAATTTGGTAAACATGACTCCAAAGTCTCCAACTTCATTAGTTTTATGCTTAAATAAGGGCTCTTAACCAGTTAAACAAAGCATTCTCCAAGGTTACCCACACTTTTTTGCTGTTATCTAATCAGATATTAATCAGACTTCTACCAATTTGTATACTATTCGAAAATGCTACACGTTTTGAACACTAAAAAGATAGAATATCGCCCCCACTACAAACAAAAAAAATAACATTACACTTCCCTTTACTAATCAGAATTGACCCGAATATGTATTAGAAAAAGAAACAGTATAAACGAAGAAGTACTAACCAATGAGCAAAGAATTCAACAATAGCAAAGGAAGCTGGAGTATCTTTAAGAACTGAATCAAAATTTGTTGTATTCAAATCAACAGCAGCATCAGGAAGATCAGTATCATCACTAATAACTCTAAGAATCGATCGAGATCCAACCGTAGATGAAGACACCTCTAAACAAAATACAAATAATAATAAAACAATAACATAATGATAAACAATTGATGTTGCCATTGAAGATCAATGAAAAATTAAGATTCTGAGATTGAATTAGGGTTGATTCGGCATTATATTCGGGTATGAATCTAGGGCGTAGTACTGAAGGAAGAAAGAAAGAAAACGTCAGCTTTACAGAAGAAGTGTCTCTTAATTTCTTTCTCCAGTCTTTTGAAACGTTAATGTAGATTCAGATTCTGGAGGTCGAAATAGTTGAGAAAGAAAGAAAAATGAGTGAGAAGCTAATTCTAAATCGGTGCTTCACTTTTTCGTTTTATATCCGAAGACCCCTTGCACATTTCTAGTTTACCTTATAGGACTTATTCGATATACGATAATATCCGACGGACTTTTGTATCCGTTACGATAATAACTCCGGATATCCGATAATATCCGGTACAATCATTAAAAAACAAAATATAAAAAATAATGTTTCATATACATTTCATAAATTACAAATAGACAAAGAAACCATAAACAAATTCAACGAAACAAGACCGACTAACCAGATCGATGCCAAAATTTCACTTCATAGTTAACCAAGTTATTAACAATTAAATGTATTATCATTTGTATATGCATATTTTTAATGAATATCGGTATCTGAACTGTCAAAATAGGAATATTCGATAAGATATTTGTTATCCGAATTTCAATCAATATCTTAAATTTTCGGATGGAGTCGAATAGATATTGAATATTCGGTCATCCATTGACATGCTTAGTTTGTTTAGATTGGATCTAAGATTTTTTGAGTTACTTTGATTTTTTTTTTTTTAAAAGTGTTAGATACAGAGAGATAAAAAAAAGTACGAGGATTTTGTGAGATTTTAGGGAAGAAACTATCATATATAACTCTGTATAGGTCCAAATGACATTAAATATGGGTTTAATTCGCGTAGTAAATGAAAAAATAGATCAAGAATCATGATGAATGCAATGCTGGATCTCAAGAATCGGTATGGCATTCATCATTTAGCTATGCCGGCAGTAGATATTCCTCCTATTCGCAGGCTATTTCAAAAGAAGGAAAAAAATCACATCCGGCATTGTCTGAATGAGGATTGATAATGCCGATTGTGGTAATAAGCATTCAAAATTGATAAACTTTTAATCGACTATGCGACAAGGTGTATTTTCATACCATTACATGCATGATGAAGACAACGCCCATTCTTACTACGAAATTGTATTAACCATAAAGACAAATGTGGACTCATGCAGTCGGCATGGTATTCATCATGCATTCAATGCCGACTGTTAGATGCAATTGTAAGGAACTTTTTTTTTCCAGTTTTTGTTTTGATTTTAAGATAAGAAAAGATTGGTAAGGAAAAAAAATCCAGTTTTTGTTTTGATTTTAAGAGAAGAAAAGATTGGTGGGTGTATTTCTTTTTAACTTTCATTTAGTCTTCTTTTAATAATATTAGGAAAAATGATAAAGGGTGCTACGGTATTTTCATCAACAAAATCTCCCCTTTAGCAAAAAAACTAGCTCCGTTTAACCATGAGTATTCACCATTTTGTGGGAGTATTCCTAAATGCGGGTTCGTAATTATGCAGATTTAACTCTTACAAATTAAGGCATATTTGGTCCAAGTCATTAACAAAGTCAGTGTTACGAAAATAAAATAAAATGAGGGGTGAAAAAAACGAAAAACCCTTTTTAAGAACTTGGATATTGTAAAGACCCTCAAGCTCGTCAACGCTATTAGACTAGTCAAGAGACGATTTAGCTGCTAAGGACTTGATTAGTGTAACTCGAACGTTGATTATTAGAAATTAATCTAACAACGCTTTAGGTACGAAACTAGTACCGTAAGATAGAACTCGAGAAGTTATGCGAGATGGACTACTCGGACGTGTCATGCGGATACCGGACGGAGAACAAATCATCTGATTTGAAGTTTAGCCGACTTGGCTGCCCATATCCAAGTGATGGGTGCCTTTATAGATTTCTTTGACCTTATCTCCAGAAACCGATCGAGAGAAGAATCATTTTATTTCTTTTCTTCTCTTTCTTCTTCTTCTTTCTTCTTCTCATGTTCTTCTTCTCTCTGTCGATCCCAATCAGAGGATTTGATAATGAATCTCGTTCAAGTAAGCCTAGGAGTTTGATAATCCGATGGTGATGAAGTTGGTTTGTCTTTAGACGAAGAAGAAACGATAGATCAAAGAGAAACAGAAGCTAGGGTTTCTGAAAGATGAAGTTTGATTGAATTTCGTGGAATTGAATTGTGTATCGAGTTCTTGATGGAAGAAGATTGAATGGGTTGACGTTTAATTGATGTTATTTGTTGTTGATTCAAATTCGAATGAGGTAATGAATTAAGAGTTAGGGTTTCTGATAAATCAATTGGAGTTCGATTAGGTGATGATTAAGAGGGGAATTGAAGGATGGGTTTGCATTAATTGAAGACCTGGATTGAGATTTTGATCTCGGGTGAAGTAGAAGCTCATGCAACCGAAAATGGAATTAGGGCTTTGGCTTGTATTTGAGATTAAGAAGTTAATTAGGGAATTAAGGTTTGATTGAACTGTAAATCGAAGAAGTAACAGAATTATTGGATGGGTTTAGTCGATTTGAGAACTTGAATTAATGGTTGAAAAGATTCAAGGATTTGGGGATTATTTAAGGTCTTCATAGTTGATGTTCTTGGAATTGTTCAGAGGAGGTAGGAAGAGGAAATATCAGTTATGATTCTCAAATGAAGAGCTAGGGTTCATGGATTGAAATTACAAGTGAAGAAGGTTCTAAGTTTTGTATGAGGTAAATCTTCTTGACCAATTTAAGTGCTTGTTATGTTGTTTAAAATTTAGATTTAGTATAACTAAATTGGGATAATTGAGCTAAGGTCTGAGTGGTTATGGAATGAAGTTTGGCTGTTGTTTTGAATTACAGGGTCTTTGTGAATTTAATTGGGAATGGAACTTATGAATAAGGATGTTGGGGGTAAGTGAACTGATATTTGATTCATGTATGGAATTATAGTTGAATCCATGAAATTATCAATGTGTTGGGATTGAAATGATTATGTGAAAATGTAATGAAATTGCAGATTGTAGATTAAGTTTATGTATTGAATTATAGCCGAGAATATGGTTGAGGTGTAGAAGTTGTTGTGATTATGGAATTGAGTTTGGTTCAGTTGATAATGGAATTGTCAGGGTTATGTTTGTTGGCTGATGCAGTGAAGAACTAGTGGTGACTTAATGAGTTACATAACTTTGGAGATGGTTGTAGGATTGAATAAGTAGTGCTATGGATTGTTATATGTGTGAAGTGGTTGTAATTTGTAATGTTGCTAATAGATTGTGCAGGCAGGGATTGAAGTGTAAATAGATTGAATTAGTGAGATTAAAGGGTTATGAGAATGGTGATATAATTGATGAAGATGATAGCTCTGTAGTGTTGATTGTAAGGTGATGAAGCTGACATGGTTGTATGACAGAACTGTGAATATGGTTTAGGGTTGTGGATATGGTGATGAAGGTGAATAGATTGCTGGTGCTGGAAGTGTGGAAATTGGTAATGAAGTTGTTCTTATTGAATCAAAGAGTGTTGTGGTGAGCTGTTGTTGCAGTTGGTGGTTCTATATAGGCTTGCATATACAGTGGTTGGGGGTTTGATTATGCAAGTGGCCTTTCAGCAAAGTAGTTTTACAATTGATGAATTATTGGCTGCCTGAGATGTATGAGCTGAATTTAGTGGTAGGACTGTAATGGGTGGTTTAGGCCTGAGGTGTGTAGCTGATAATGAGGGTTGTATGTTATAGATAGTAATAACTCCAGTGGAGGCTTGTTACTGCATTGGCAGGTAATCAGTTTGAAGTTGCAATTATATTATGAAGTTTGTTTAAAATTCAGTGAATTGATGTAATGAATAGATTGAAGTTGAATCAGAGTTAGAGAACTTAGAGTGTAGTTGTGTGAGAACCTTTGGTTTGTCTGACTGAATCTAGTCAGTCTGACTCGGATTTGTTATTGTCTGACTTAGTATCTGACTGGGTCAAATCGGTGTTAACTCACCGAGTTCCTGTCTTGACCTGAGTTGACTCAGTGACCGATTTAGACTTCGACTATTTGACCCTGGACGTTGACCTGACCTTGGACGTTGACTGTTAGTTGACCCTTGACCGTTAGTGACTGTTAGTTGACTTTGGTGGGCTTGGGCTTAGGGCAGTTTTCTTAATTAGATATTTTGGACCTCTTGTGGTCCGAATTAGACTTTGGTTCCTTCTACAAAGTTGTAGATATTCACAAGACTTATCTAATGGACTATAGAACCAACCCAATTCAATTAGTAAACCTTAGCTATGCTAAGAATACAAAATAAAAAGGTGTAAAGTCGTAAATGGGCTTAAAACCATTAGATAGACTTGTACGATTCTTGTATGAGCCTTTTGGCTAGATTCTTATAGTTCTCGTGTGATTAACAGTTAGTCTATATTAACAACGATCGATTCAAAGGATGAACCATCGGATCGTGGACCTCGAGGTAGGCGTGGCTTGTCATCAAAAGAGGTGGGAATTTATATTTAACTCTTTTGTGATTATTGTTGTTTTATTTTACAAGAGTTTATGTTTAACAAATTCATGCATTGTCCGGTTGTGTATTCCATGCATTGTTTTATTTTCATTCAAAGTTCTCATTATTTCGTTAATCTTTCCATTGTTTGGAAAGGAATCGTAATGTTTTGTTTGTCTGTATGAATTGGTTGGGAAATAAGAATTTCCGTTTGATTGCTTGGAAATGAGAATTTCCATCCGTGGTATATAGGTTACTGCTCCTTCATTTATATCTACATGAATTCGAGCTTTTATGCAATAATTAGGTGGAGGCTGAATCACCATATTAGCTATATAGGTTGAGGCTGAATAACCATATTAGTACATTGTTTGGAAGAAGTTAGTTTCCACATACATGAATGTTTACTCTGTGAATTGGTTGTGTTTAGTGTTAGGGAAAACATGAATTGTTTTCAAATCATTTCCAATGATTACATGAAAGTTAAATGTTATTCCTACTGGGCACCCCTTTTAGGGATGATGTGCTCACCCATTCTCACTTTCGGTTCGAGACAGAGATCGTAGTTGCGAATGAAAGCTTTGAGGAGTCGAGTCCGTAGTTGGTTAACTTATGCTATGTTTATATTGTTGTATATTCTATTTGTAATCTAAATGACTATTTTATATGTATCATTTGAGAGAAGTTCTTGTATATATATATATATATATATATATTTCAGAGCGAGGCTAGTTTTTGGGTCAAGTTTTGTAGCAGATTTCTTAATTGAATGCTTAAGTAAATGCTTTAGATTTAGTGCCTCTTATTTAGTTAATCTCTTGGATTAGTCAGCCGCTAACTTAGGGGGCGCTACAGATATCTATAGCACGGGGATGATAAACCAAGTATTTTTTGACAGATCATCCATATGAACTCCCTAGAACCATGTATCATAAAAAAGGGCAAATGAATAACCAATTTGAAGGAAATAATGGATTTGGGTAAACTGAACCATACAAAAAAAAAAAAAAAAATTGTGTGAGAAAACGATTTCAACGGAATTTTAAGTTTGTCACACGTATAGTTAAAAGTATGAGAACGAAGATATAAAACCAATGAGACAAATTTTAAAGAACCACTTAATAATAATAATTTACGATAGAATCATTCACTTTCAAACAACAGTTGGTTAACATTATACATAACTCTTCCTATTAAGGCATATATCTATTGGAAATGAGTAAACCGCCTTAGTTTGGGAGGAATGTATATTAAGGAAAATTATTTGATAATAGTAAAAAAAATCAAATTAGGATTTCTAACTAGTTTGAGACATAATAAAATATATCAAACTGGGAAATTTGGAGTCTAACGAGGATTTCACCCAAAAAAAGTGAAAAGAAAGTTTGTTGAGGCAATGATTCGTTTTTATCTGAAAGCAGAAAAATACTTATTTGGGGAAGATCTTGTATGAAGTTTCTCTAATTTTATCTGAAAATAATACTATTTGAAATTAAATATTAAGTATGACTAATTTAAAATAATTTGTTTTTATGTGAATCTTGGAAAAGAGTTGTCAACACTATAAAAGGTTCTACCTATTTGCCACCCCCATTTTCCCTATTTGCCACTCTCATTAATTGCCACCCCCACTTATCATATTTGCCACCTATATATTTTTTGATATATCATAAATACCACTTCTTGACTTTTGTTTACACCCAGCAATAAAATCACCCAACAAATAACTTTAAAAAATCCTAAGTTACAAACTAATTTATAACGGCCACCTTCTTCTACTCCATCTCTCTCCACTCAACTCTCCCAACGATTACCACCTTCATTCATATTTGTTCAATTTTTTCTTCTAACTATAAGTTTTTAACGTCCAATTACTATAAGAATTATGTTGATGAAGAACTTGTCTATCATTTTGGATCGACTTGTTTAAATTGGCAAAAGTTTTTGTCTTATTGAAACCTTGATGTTTTTGAGAAAGTTTCAAAATACTTGGACTGGTAAAAACACTGATTTTATGGAGTTTTATATAACTTTAGAAGATAAAGAAAGTCATCAGCACCATCAACTCACCCGCCAACAGAATACCTAAAAGAACGTAGGATAATTTCAGTAGTGGTCATTATATATATATAATACTACTCCGTTGTGGGCAGAACCTCTTGCTGGCTACGTACTTTCCCCATCACATGATTAAACTCATTGAATTAATAATGGTCTTGAGATGACAAGTGAGTGTCAATAGTTTGTAGTCATTACCCCAAATGATATATCATTAGTATTATTAAATCTAAGAATATCTTCAACATAGTGCTGTGATGAGTGACTTTTTTTTTCGCCTGTATCCGGATGACTAGAATACTTTGTGGTCGTCCAGAATCTGGTGACTAGTTCAACAAAAAAAAAATCAATAAACAATCAAAGTTGGTCACTTATTTACCTTCAAACATTCTTCAACGAATGGTTTCTCAGTTAAATAAGCATAATCTTGTTGGATGTTCGATTCTAAGGTTTAGATATTTTACGACCCTAGATTTTCAATCTTGGAATCTTCCATAATGATGGTTTACGGATTATTTACTGATTGAATCATTGATTTCTCGAAGATTTAAATTGGTGTCCTAGTTAAACCGAATTCTAAATTCCAACCTAGGGTTAATATATTTTTTTTATGGGTTTTACTGAAAACAGAGACTAATGGAGAAGAAGATAAATTAGCAGTGATAGCTATAGTCAAATTTAATTTGACTTTTGTAGGTGGTAAATAGGGAAAAGTAGAATCGAAAACTCAAACTATTTTAGAATTTCTGATGAGGGTGGCAAATAGGAAAAGTGTGGGTGGCAAATAGGTGGAACCTTATAAAAGGTATTGTAGAAAGTATTTGCTCGATGGTTTATTTCACAGAACTTATGTCAAATTAATAGTAAAATGTGACAAATTGGAAATGATTTGTTTAAGAACTTACTTAAAAAATAATAATTTTAATATCTTAATAATTAGTGTTTTATATCCAAATATTTTCCATGGTTTCAGCTGCCACATAGTCTTCAACTTAGCTTTAGCCACCTTTAATAATGTGGATCGCTGGGGAAAATTAGTCTCCTTGTTAACATTTTTTATGATACCCAGTCGACCCTCATTTTCAGAGACCTGTATCGATATGCGAGAGCCTTCCAGACATGGCTTGCTATAGCTGTCATTCGTAATTTGGAGATATTTAGGTGGATGTAAAGTTTTTTCTAATCGTGAAGTAGATGAAGAATTTGTATAGACCAATATGAGAGCTTTATAGTGAAAGGTTGTGAAGACAAAGATTGTAAGCTGAACAAATCTTTGTATGGTTTAAAACAAGCACCTAAAGAGTGTCATGAAAAATTTAATCATGTGATGGTTTCTAGTTGGTTTTTTAAGTCAATGGATCTGACAAATGTATTTACGCTAAACTTGTGAATGATGCATGTGTGGTTGTATGCTTGTATGTTGATGATATGCTTATACTTGGTACAAACATGAAAGCCACTAATAAAAAGCTAAATGAGAACTTTGAAAAACTTAGGCCTCACTTATGTGATCTTAAGGATGAAAATTAAAAGAAATTATAATGGTTATAGTCATACATCTTGGTTGTTTATTCTTGACTCATATGAGTCGTCTAGATTTGAGTGAAATCACCTGACTCAAGTGGATCTGTCTCATCTAGATCTGAGTGAAATCAAACTCATTTGGATCTCACTCAATATGTTTGTTTTTTTAGTCAGATCTGACTCAACTGACTCAAAAATATGTGATTTAGTGGCTTGGTCCCATAAGTCAGGGGTATTTTGTTAGCTGACTTGAACGGGTCCGAGTCAGGGGTTAAGTCTGAGTCAGGTAGCGAGTCAGATCTGGCTCAATTTAAAAAACCAACTGTCTGACATCTGACTCGGTGCAAGTCAGGGGTTGACTCAGATCCAGATCACGAGTCAGATGCAAACAAACTTGGTGTTAGTAAATCTCATTGTGTTGAATCTGAGCTTAAGAAATAAAATCAATATGATTATAAACTTGCTTATACTCCGTAGAATCCATCTTCTAAACTTAAGAAGAATAAGGGAAATAAAATTTCATAACTTGAATATTCACATTTGAAGTCTCGTCTATTTGACGACCTCATTCTTTTTGAGTTGACTATATACAAGACGGAGATAAGAATTCCTATATTTACACAAGTTCCACTTGGTTTTGGATCCATCTTTGCATGTAGTACTCTACTTCCTTGGACCCAAGACTAATTAAAACTTCTCCAAATATAGGAATTTTTATCTTCGTCTTCTAGAAGATGAAAATACGAGTTCAAACCAAAAAGAATGAGGTCATTCCAGCATTGGAAGAAGAAGTTGTGGGCAAAACAATCGAAGAAAATGCCAAGTTTACAATCGGTTGATAAGTGCATTCATATCAGCCGATTCTGGCAAAAAAAAATTTACAGAAAAACTTCGTAAATTATAGTTTTTTTTTTTTTTTTTTTTTTTTTTTTTTGCAATCGTCACATGTGAGGGACCTTGTCCACCAATTATAGACGTATTTTATGTAAAAAAAACTACCGTCTTTAAGTTCTTTTATCAATCGGTAGTTGAGGAGGATTGTATCCACCGATTGTGATCAATCACCATAAAACTGAAAAACATATACAGATTCCGATTGATATTCTTCATAGATCAAAAACATCAAAAACATATGCCCATGTTGACGTGGATTAAGAACAATCGGCCATCGTGTAAGTTTCTTATCGGCCAATTGTTCTCGAACCCAAAAAATGTCCTCGAATAAAAGATAATTTGAAATGAGGAAAAAAAATCCAATTCTGAACAGTTTTGAGAGAAACAGATTTTGGTCTGCCTCGAACTAGCCAGGATAATTTGAAGTTGAACCCACGACCATCGTTCTTTAAAACCATCTCTCTCGTGATCTCCTTCAGATCGAGACATCAGCAGAAGCGCAAATCCGGTGAGAGGTAGTTTTCTTTTAGGAAAGAGTGTGCTACATGTGAGAAGTAAAAGAGGTATTTCGGGGAATTAAAATCAAACATTAAAATTATGGGGCAAATAAGTTGAACAGAAATCTAAGTTGAAGACGATTTTAGTCTGCCTTCCAATATTTATCCAAACACTTTCATTCCCCCTCTTGTCTCTCCTCTTTGCTACCCCTCCATGATTTCTAAAACCCAAAAGCAAACTACAAAGAAATATACCAGATTTCATATCTAGTTGCGGACAAATGCAACAGTGGCGACACGTGAACCTTCAGATCCTCCAAACATGAATGTAGGATATGTCCTCACATGACTAACATATCGAAATGAAGTAGCCAAGGGATCAGCGGCAAGCTTCCTCTGATTGAAAGCTTCAACTTCTTGCATCAATTCATCCTTAGTGCTATTACATGATGTGATAACCTATGCAGACATTTAAAGCAAAATAATAAATAACTTTTTAAGGTTCAGTCAGAATTTAGAAACTGGAGGATATAATTGTCAGAAATTTTCACACTTAAAAAAGATAGTCATCGTATGCTTAAAAGAGAAGGCAGGCAATTTTACCAGTATTCCACCAGGGGAAACCAACTTTGCAACCGTATCCCAATACATGATCCTGAAGAATAAGAAAGTTCAGGGAAAGAGTGAACAGTTGAATTTTATTATACTAACTTCCATTTCCTGTCTTATCCTATCATAAGAAACATATGTTGCTATACATTATCCTACCAGAACTTCTTTGGATCACCTATTTTAAGGAAAACATTTAGACTACTTATTTATAGAATACATATGGTCTGGTTTGGTGAAAAACTTAACTAGAAAGAGTCATTTGGGTAAGATTCGGTATATAAAACATAGCACATATATGTACTAGACGATGATTAAAAGAATATGCAGAAATAATGTGGGTTGTTACTTTTTAATATGGCCATCAGGATGCAAACCAATAGCATCAAGAGTCCCCTTATCCACAACAAGACGGAACTGCCTCTCCAACTTAGTCTCAAGAATATCATCAACCTATGTTGGCAACACAAACAAAGATAATGAGACGAGAGTATAAACAGCATGAAGAAACAAATCCACACACACACATAATAATGCATAGAAATATGAAACACCAAATGTTACTTTCACTTGAGAGCATATAGCAGATGCGGGTTCTAACTTAAGAATGAAAATAACATTCATTAACTCAGTTAACTTGCAGGATAGTTGGCTTTTCGCTTAGCTTTAGCTTCACTAAATTAAAACACTTGCAGGTACCATAAGCAGCCTACCAAAACTCCAAGTGATTTCAGATAGACAGCCAAAAATTTCTTAAACTACATGCACTTTGATTGGAGCGGCACAGAGGAAAAAAAGGAAAAGGTACATAAGAGAGAACAATATATTCTGAGAGGTACACAAACCATAAAGGTGATGTTGGTGAATCCATCACGTTCAGCAAGGCCACGAGCAAGGTCAACTGCCCCTTCACTATAATCCGTGCCCGTCAAATCAGTGAATCTGAAAGAATACAATAGTGCGCCAAAAAAATTTAAGCACACATCCTGGCATCTGGATCAGATAGCTGTCTAAAGTGAAACAAAAAAGTACGGTTTAAACTTTCAATCAGTACCCTTGCTTTGCAAATTCCTGAAGAAACAGACCATTGCCAGTTCCAATGTCAAGCACACTCCAAGTAGACAAATCAGCACTATGTGTCTCAGAGTCTGATTTGCTGACGTCATTAACAAGATCTTGGACATTATCTGGAGAAACATTGGTGCACAAGTTCTTGGTCCAAGCCGCAACAATGTCCATGACATCAGCTCCAAACCTAGAAAATCAGAACAAAGCAGATACATATATGAACACAAGAAAGGAATAGCGAAAACTAGTTAAAGCAGATGGGAAAATATAATATCCCAGATTATCTACCACGACCTAAGAACATTCAACAGGCAAAATATTAAATATATTACTAACAGATGAGAATTTGTGTTTATCGCCTGCCAACTTTAACAAAAGAAAGACAAATATCCTTTCACACGGAAAGGTGGAACTCAACCAGATCCTAGCATTATGTTTTCGTGATTCCGCAGAGCGTTGAGCAGTGGTAAAGAATACGTGATATGACTCAGATGTGCATACAAAGAGACTCCCCAGTTAATACATCTCAATAACTCACCAACTCAACCACTCCTAATGAACATTTCTTGTGTTCTAAATTTACCACACCAACTTCGTGGTCTAGTTGAGAAACATATAAGTGATTATCAGAAGGACACTTGAGTTCAAGTCCCGTCTTAAGCAATCTCAGGCAATTACTAGTGAGATATATACTTAGCAGTTGATAACTCGTTCTTGTTTCTAGTAAGACAACATAAATAATAAGCAAATGAAGCTCGTCGTGGAGAACAAACTTTAGTAACAAAGAGTTAATAAGTATGCGGAATGTATTGGAAGATTAAGGGGTTTATATGTTACAGATCAAGAAATTAAATTATCGAACTCAAAAGGATACAGTTAACGGAAGAGCGACAGTCAGTTTGTTTACAACTAACATAACAACCTAACACATAAATGATAGATAAACGAAACCATTTAGATCTCTAGTAATTATAATTATACTGTTATGATCACAAAACTTACCAAACTTCACCAGCATGGCCATGTTCATGAAAATTTGCCAATTCTTCAGCATATGTGGAATCCCAGTAGCTTTGTAAACCCAAAACTGAAGGTTCCACTTCAGCATCTGGCGCCTCCTTATCCGAACTGATTCCACACAAAGTACAATAGATAACCCTACTATCAATCAACTTATACTTAGAATTTCCAACAGCATTTTAACTACCTGAACATCACTCTACTTTGTTAATATCAACAGAATTCTGAAGCAGTGCTCTAATTTCTAAATTCTAACAAACAATGAAAAATTGCCGATTTTTCAACCTAATCTAGGGCATCACAATATCATTTTAGTCCCAACACAATTCCAGATTATAAAAATAAATTGAGCCCATAAGATCAAAGGTTAACGAAAATCAGTCACGTTACAAATCAAGGTTACCTGCAATCGGACGCAGCTCGAAACATCCCAGAGGAAAGCGCATCAGAAGCATCGACGTGTCTCTGTTCATCATCTAAAGTACTTCCATAATCACTCTTTATAGACCAAGAATCGGCTGCAACAGAGCGATCATCATCAGAAATTAGGTCCGCTGGAGTTACCGTAACTGCTCGTGTCTGAGATATCTCAGAATCTTCTGGTGGCCATCTCATTCCAGCCATGAGTAATTAACAAATAAGATGTATATATAAAGTAGGTAGATAGATAGATTGGAAGAGAGCGAAACCCTAGATTTTGGAAATGTAAGTCTTTCAGCGCTAGTTGAGATGATAGAAATGTAAAGAATGAGAACCAAGGGAGGACTCGGTCTGAATTGGGGAAACTATGGAATTGTTGTTTCTTTTTTTTCTAGTTTCGTCTGTTTTTCTTTCTTTTCGAGGAGTTGATCAACTGAAATACCCTCAGTTTTCTATTGATTGACGATAATGTCCTTGAACCAAAACGGGATGATCCTAATTGAATATTATCAAGAGTGTAGACTCGAGAGGGTCCAACGGTAGGCATTGGAATTCGGAAACATTAATTAAATACCCCTCCTTTTTAAGGTCTTCACAAATACCCATATGAACTTCACAAATACCCTAAGGGGTTATTTTAAGTGGATAATAAAAATGAACTAGTACTTTTTTGGATAATGAAAATGAACTAGTATGTTCTTGACGCGTGAAAAATTTACCCAACCTCCTACGGAGGTTGAATTGACTTAATATAATCTTAGATGTGCCAAAACTATACCCTAAAAACTTAAAATATACCCTTTAGGGGTATTTATAAAGTTTTTAAGGGTGTTTGTGAAGACCCATGAAAATGAGGGGTATTTATTTAATTCCGTTTGGAATTCCCCTTTTAACTTGTTTAGAGGAGGTTAGTCAAATGAGATTTTAAATGAGAGTTCACGTATCTATTGTTAGTCCATAAAGATTTTCGGAGAGTCTCTTAATGTTTCTTGTTATTCGTTAGAGACTTTTTTATAAGTCATTTAAATTCTCTGAAACTTCATGTTATTAGATTAGGATTTCGTAAGAGTCACTCCAACATCCTTGTTATTCGAATGAGAATTGAAAGTCATTGATTTTTTGTTTTCAGAGATTTGGATAGACTTTTTTAGGAAAATAAGCATGGTAGAAATCTCTCCTCAAAAGGTGATATTTCTAGAGACTTGGAAACTTGGGAAGTGTTTGTTTTTGAGAGTAGGACCAATTATTTATTTATTTGTTTGTTTGAGATGATGACCAAGTAACGGGTCATTTGCATAGTAAATCAGTGGCGAGATAGCATAGCAAATAAAATGAATGTGGGATGAGTGAAGTAAAGTGAATGGAAACATAGGCGGAAGGCAACAACGAGATTTATTTTAAACAATGAACACGTATTTTACCAAGAGAATGTTTTCCGTATAAACCATTTTACTTATGAATTATTTTTAGGTTTGTTTAGGAAACTTACTCTGGTGGTTGTGGTCATCTTTAGGAAACTTAGAAAAATGTTTTCCGTATAAACCATTTTACTTCTCATACTCTTTATAAATTATTTTTAGGTTTGTTTTATCGTCTTTAAAGGTTATAAAGGTGCGAGAGTCTACTTTTAGTTGGGGTCTGACCCAACTTACTATTTTTCAGGAGACCGTGACCGTGGAGGAACCTAGCTTGCAGATTGCAATTCTGATTCGCAAAGCTATTTCATCATTATCTTAAGGTGTTTAATTAACTATGTTATTGTATTTTTTTTTCTTCTTAAGATCAGACTCTCATTTCCTTTAAATAAACTATTAGGATTTACTTGGGAGACCAACCTGCATGTCGAGTATTAATTTTATTTTAAAGATTTTATGAGACTCTACAACTTTTATCATTTTTTATTAAATAAATAAATTTATTTTGGATATTTGTCGATGTGCTCCATATAATTACCCGATCTCCATTTGTTGGCTTGACGGTTTAAGTGTGTATAAAGTGGTCCATGAATACGCCACACTTGGGATTTTAGGGCGGCCGACCTAGAATTCGAAGTGGGGCGGTATAAAACGTGATTAAAAAAAAAACTATTGTCATACTAAAATGTCAATCTATACATCGTTTTACTAGAATTCTAAGCGGAGACTGGAAGAGATTGAATAATGGTATTAGTGAGTTAACTGACAGAATTTCAAACTATATTCTCAGCAAGAGAAATGAAAACTGAGAGTTAACTGGACTCCATATCTTTGTTCTTTCATAATAAACAATATTCAAGAGTTGAGATACCACAATTCAAAACAACCAAGAGAATGAACAATGATGTTTGAGCATATGAAAACTGTCTTTTGGAAGTAAAATCTTTAAGGAAATTTTTTTTGATCGGAGATTGTATGCGAAAGTTGATTATGAGTTGTGGTCATCCTTCCATGCCATATGGTTGGGACCTCTTATTAACATTTGGAAGGGAGATGCTCATTGAAAATACCATGTAAAATTGACGACGTCAACAGTGAAAGCGAATTACGATATAGATAATGTTTATTAAATAAATTTAATTTACTAACATAAGAGATTTCGTTAGTAAAATATTTTCAGATTGACGACTTCGTAGGATAAGACAGTGAACGCCATAGTCATCCATATAAGTCCCATATAAGTCCCACCCAAACCTTATGTATTAAGGTTTTACCTTGTAGCATCTTTTTTTTCTTTGAGTTGTTTTCAGTGACCATATTAATTAGATTATGATAAGGGTATAAATCATAATCAAATGAGAAGACAAGAGATAACGTGCTTCAACACTATGACCTACATCCATGAAAGAGATCATGTAGGGATGATCATATTAATGATCTTCAACATATACTGAGGTAATTATATTTATATTAAGGATTATTATTTATAAGATTTTGGAAGAAATAGTAAACCTAGAATATAAAGAAGTAAACTATTTCTTTGAACCAAGAAAATCTTATCTTATTTGGATATATAGTTGATCAACCAGACAAACATTTTCAGATTGACGACATAGAGGGATATTACAGTGAACACCACAATCATCCATATAACTCCCCCATCTTGAGTCTTTAACCATCCAAACCTTAATATATAAGGTTTTACCTTGTATCGTGATTTTTTTCTTTGGGTTGTTTTTAATGACCATATTAATTTGATTATGATAGAATGTAAATCATAATTAAATGAAAAGACAAGAGATAACATGGTTCAATATTATGGCTTACGTGCATGGATGAAACCTCATGGGGTATTATATTAATGAGCTTCGCCACATACTGAGATAATTCCACTTATATTAAGGATTCTTAATGATAGGATTATAAAAGTAATACTAAACCTATAAGATAAAGGAGAAAACTATGTCTCTGACTAAGTAAATCTTATCCAACTTGAGTACATAATTGACCAGCTGATTTAATCTTATATAAATTGATTCACGACCACATGTGATATATTCTGATACCCCCTAGGTCAGATACAAAGATTCAATTGTTGAGGTTGAACAATTTCTTGATTTTTTTTAACTAAAATTGTAACCAAACTTTGTATTCTGAACTTCGATTGAATCACGCCACTTGAAAAATATTTTGAAAGAAAACTTTTAATCTAAACTGTGTAGGTTGTACTTCTATTATCGACAACAATATATGATCTTCATTCACGGAGCTTGGCACTTGAACTTTAGGGATATTAGAAATATTTAGGGAACAAAAGGCTTTTGAAAATAAATAAAAATATATTTGGGTGCCCAAGAATATATTTAGAATTGAATATTGTACCTGAAATTTGTATATCGATCGGAATATTGATCGAGGTATAATGCAGTTGCACATAGTGCAAAAGAAAGTATCAAAACAAAAAGATGAACATAAATATAATTCCATTAGTAGTAATGAAGAAAATCCTGCTAATAGTAGAGTAATGACAGCCACACAAACATGGGCGAATCTACATTGGGTCCAGTGGGGTCACCGGCCCCCCATTGGTTTTTTGAAAAAGTGAAAATCGTATGCAGTTTTCTCGCGAATTCCAGTTGTGCCCCGTAAAATTCATGAGAATTACCCGTATACATGAAAATTTTGATATAATCCCAAAAGTAAGGATTAGTTGTAGATATAATCCCTATTTTACCGGAAATATAGTGATTTTCTTAGGTTTGAACTTCATATATATGAATGATTCATATGAACTATGACTACTCAGTTTCGACTATATTAATTCCATTACCGAGAAAGAACAAACGAAAATGATTAATAGTTTCCTCTTTTCACAAATACGATAACACCCACCTTTCAATTTTGTTGCCAACACCAAGTCACTTTGGTTATCACTTGAATGCAGTCACCACTGTTCTATTTTTACCAAAAAACTTGAGGTCGATTTCTATTAATTAGCATTTTAAATTTTCTGCTGGTCATGCAAATCCAATGCACGGAGCAAAATCATGTTCCTTGCCTTTTAAATTCTTCCAAATGTGATTGATTTAGTCCTCTTTGAGTGCGCAACAAAAATCCCTTAATGGAAAAAGGTGTTGCATATGCATTTTTTTGAAGCAATGCGCATTTACGGGTGCCAAGAGTGATTTTGCGCAGACGATCAAATTTGGTCATTACTTGTGCATTACTGGTGGCGGTAACTTCTGGTTTATGTGTATTAATCAATGAAATCAATTAGTTTATTCTCCAAAGCTACTTAAACTTTTCACTTTTTCTTCTTCAATTACTTGATTGATGAAATTGGGATTATTATTATGATGGTTTATCATCTGCATACATGTTTAGTTATGTTCATTGAGAATAAATTGTGCCCCACTGAACTTTTGTTCTGGATTCGCCACTGCACACAAAGACGATGACTTCAACCCGTGATATATTAAAAAAAAAAAAACTTGTTATTAATGATAGCAGTGTTGGTTTCCTTAAGGAGATATCAATACCATCATAAGAATCAACTAATAATAACTAAGAAGTTTGAATTTACTTCATGAATTACATAATCACTAACATGATTAGAAGTAGAAACAAGATACATATTGAAAATAATAGTGATTGATTACCAATATATACAGTATAATTTTAAGGACATAGTAAACTGGATGAGTTGAATCATAACAATGACTGGGTTATACAACGTAATCATTGGACTTAATTTACATGTTAAAGAAATTCCAGAATTCATGTATGTAGTTATCTTAACCAAAGGCTAAGAGACATGAGAGACCTTTGTGTAGTGATCACGAAGATACACCATGAATATTGAATAAGTGTATTTTAACTTAGCAACAAATAAGTATATGATAAAAAGAAACACTGTCACTGAAAACCAACTAAAATGATGAGATTTAAGGAAATAAATTCAAAGAAATGTCGAAAACTGAAATTATTTTCCGAAGGTCGAAAATATTAAAAAATGGAATGATTTTTTCAAAATTTGAGATTATATTGAAACAAAAGACATGATATTTAAAAATGATTACCAACATGACATGATATTTAAAAATGTTAAGTATTTTAGAATTGGAATGTTCTTGATAACAAGGATTAAAGATTGCCACACCTCCAAAAATAAACATTTATACTACTTGCTTTAACCTTCAAATAATTTACATATAAATTAAGGTCTATGACATTCCTATTCTTATCATAGTACTTGCCACAAGGTTCCGCAGTTGCGCCGAATCTCGTATGAAAATTTCTTTATCCCGAGTTCCGTATATATAAAAAACAATTTGGTTGTAGGGTTTGTAATCAACTTGATATTCTAGCCGTAATAAGAGTACACGACTAAACATTTGAAAGCAAAAGAGTGCTTAAGTTTTCCTACCAAGTTATTTTCCCATGGATTAGGATTTCGAGGAAATTATCCTCCTAAGTCATATTATAATACTTACTTTCTTTATCTATACAAAAACTTATCGAAAGACAATCTTTTTCTTTTTTAAGGGACACATGATTAATCAAAGATCCAACACCTTTTATTCGTAATGCGATCTTTAAGAAATAAATGGATATATCTTGTATGGTTCAACTATACATATGAACGAGTGTGGTTCTATCACATCATCCTAAAAAGATTTTCTTCCAGTACATGAACAACTTGGGGTATAACAAAATTTGGTCCTCTAAATAATATTCATTTGCACGCTAAACCTTTTTTTTTCCTAATGTTATATCATTTTCAAATTAAATCTCATAAAATTTCATTCATGATAAAATAGAGAGTACATGGACTTAAAGAACATCAAGATTAAAGATCGAAATATAATTAAAAGGCAATAACAAAGAGTAATTTGTGAAGAGAAGTAACGAACTACCACCAAGAGTACTAAGCAATCTGAAGATTGAAAGAATGCTTTTGAGATTATAATCCAACCATTTTGATAGAGTTTTTTCTTCTTGAAAAAGAGATTTTCTCAAAAAAAAAAAAATTATGAGAGTAATATGCACAAAGACTTGAATCTTGATCAACACACTTGAAGTTCCACCCAAAATCTCCATTAAAATCACCAAGAAATGCCATGAGAGCGCATAGAGAATCTCCGTAAAGAAGAAAACATAAACAAAAAGGGCAAAACACCCACAAAAACACCATAAAATATCCTAAAATTAAACAATGGAGAGTGAAACAAAAACATAAACAATTCTAACCTGAACTTTTTCTTTGACTAATAAAGATTATATTAGATAAACTGAATTACATAGAGTTATCCTCATGTATACATAATTGTATCCAGAGGGGGATTTCTTCAGACCATTCTTGTTCATTAACAATGCCGATGCCATATTTGGCCAGAGAATCTGCAACATGGTTTGCTTCTCTACGAACAAAAGTGCAAATCCAACTATCAAAACTAGATAAGATACTTATACTATCGATTACAATGTTCCTGGTAGTCCATTTTATCGAGTCGAATCTACCATTGACCGCTTTCATCACGTTAAACAATCCCCTTCCAAGTGAAGATTTCGAATTCCTTGTCTTTTAGCCCACAAAACAGCCTCCAATAGCGCTTTACCTTTTGATTGCTCTAGATCTAATGCTTTTAAGTGGCAGCATCGAATTACATCGCTTTCACCTGCAGAGGAACGAGCAATTAGACCCACACCAACATCTTTATTATCTAATTTTAACGACACATCAAAGTTTAATTTGATATAGGGATTTGCAGTGCCCGAGCCATGGTTCGATTATTCTGTTCTGGAGAGAGTTATTGTCTAGAATTCTTGTAGCTTGGGCTCTGATCCACTCAGTATAATCTGATTTTATCATAAACACCACTTGGTTTATCTGTGGGGTAATATTTTCAAAGACTTTGAGACATCTAGCTTTCCACAGTTCCCACATTATAAACCCAAGCCATTCAAACTGTTTGGTGTTAATAGCACCTGCATTATTATCCTGAAAAAGAGAAATAATCATATCATACAAATCAATGTTAGCAACATCATCAGCTAAATCAGTATCAATATATATCTCTCCAGACATTCCTAGAATTGACCAATCCATAAATATATGTTGGAAATTTTCAATGCCATTGTTACAAAAAGGACAATGAGTATTAGTGTTGGGGCAATATTTAGCAAGTTTATCACCAGTAGGAAGGAATTGTTGGATACATTTCCATAGAAAATGGAGAATGTTGTGGTGAAGAACGTTTTCCAGAATTTCCTCCAGGAGATTTGGATTTGATTGCTTATGCCTATCTCAAGATTTTACGCAATTCAAAATAGCTTTATACGCCGACTTCACGTAAAATAAACCATTAAAACTAGGGAGCCATCTCAGTTGATCTGCCAACTAAAGGGGATTCTGATCTCTAAGATTTCATTAACAGTGTCATTGTCAAACAAATATCATAAAACCTGCAAATTCCAACTTCTAGAATTATGATCAATCAATTGGGAGACATAGACCATATTAGAAGACCAATTTTGGGTATTAAGAGTAGTGGGGATAGATGGAACCCATCTATCTTTCCAAATATGAATTTTCTCACCATTCCCTACTTCCCAACAAGAAAATTGTTTTAAAATTTCAATACCTTCGTGATAGACACATTTATGTGTCTGATATGATCTCAACCCTATGTATTGATAGTACTCGATTTTATATTATGGCTTTTTATGTCTTCGTAGTTGTTTTTGGAAAAACAAGCTTTTGCGGCGAAATTGGCTCGAAAAGTGGTTTTTGCGCTGGGAGAAAATTTTCTAAAGGCACCCCTCAATTGGATAAGGGGCATCCCATTTCCAGGAAACTTCTATTGGCAGCTCGGGATTGGATAGGGGGAGGTCATCTTCTCCGATTCAAAAATTGATTTTGGCGGGAAAATTTGTGCAGCAAAGTTCAAAATTAGGGTTGGATTTTTGGGGTATCTCTAGAGTGATTCAATCGCTGGAATCTGTTGCAATCACCCTGTTTGGACTTCACAGGCTTGGTATGTCTCTTTGATTCAATTGGATTAGGCTGTATTATTGCTTTGGAGCAAAACAGGGAGATATATATTCACGGGAATTTTGAATCGATTTTGAGAAGAGGTAAGGCCGGATTCATATCATGTTGTAGATTGGTAAAGCCATGTTTAGGTAGAACAGGGCTGATAGACGTCTCAGATTCGTAAAAAAAGAAGTTTCCATGCATAACAGGGATGTGAGAAAATAAAAGGGAAGATTCTGTAGGCTTCGGAAAAACAGGGAATGGAAATATCTTGGGTATGTTTTGGAAGTTACGTATAAGTTTGGGAGGATATTATTCTTCTTGGTTCGACTAGCCAAATAAACACGGAAAGTGAGATGCACAAACGCGTAGTAGAGACTAAAAAGGAAAACAATATCCCGGAACTTGGAGGAGAAGAAAAGAAATATTCTCGCGAGTTTTAATCGGCCTGTATGTGTATAAAAGAGTTGGTGGTGTCACAAAAAGGGGGTCGAGAGTTAGGGGTTAGTTTTAGAGCAACAAAAATCGCTGCAGAGCGATTCTGCAGTAGCAGCAGAGAAGAGGAAGAAGAAGAGTTATAGACGACATATCAGAAGTGTCGTTCTCAAGAACCCTAAGCTGAAGAACATATAGCTGCAAAGAACAGTCGTAGTCAGTTTTGCAACAATTTTAGTAACCGTGACTTCTGTAACGCCGATACATCGTTACCAATTCCCGTGTGTATTATTTCTTCAATAAAAACACCTTTTTAGCCATGAGTTATTATTTTGAGCGTGTTTTCATCATAAAGAGCTAAACCCCAACACTGGGATGAAGGAGGAAGCCTAATATCATACATGGGTAATTATATTTAATTTTTATATGACTTTTGCACTAATTAAAATTGAATTATGATTTTGATTAATTAGTTGTCATCTCATTTGATGGGTCATGCTTGCTTGGATATTATGATGTCCCATGCTTAGGACTGACAACTAATATTTTGAGAATCTTCCTTGGCAAAAATAAGAGTCCATGTCTTTATTGAGCTATAATTGTTAAAAGAATTAATATTTGAACCTTATGTTATGTGTTTGGTGGAATCCTGAGTCCCAGTACCTCTCGATATTGTGACATCTTCTGTATATATTTTCTTTAGTATTTCTGAAATCGAATCTTAATAAGTCTGAGCAATGAACACTTTATTTACCACTATCACAATCACATTACTTCACAGATGCCTTTCCAAATCCAGCTGTCATTAGTGCTTGCCGAGTCAGATATAGGATCAAAATTGTTAAAATACTTACCTTTCTGAATTTTCACCCACAAATCGTTAAGAGATTGTATCATTCTCCAAGCAAGTTTGGCAAGTAAGGCCTTATTCATTATTGCAGTTTGTTTAACATTCATGCCACATAAATCTCTTGGTTGGGCTATTATCTCCCATTTTTTTCAAGAAAACACCTTTAATACCTTTTTTCTTATTCCACCAAAATCTCATCTGGATGGAATCAATTTTATCTGTTAGATTTTTAGGAATTTGGAAAACAGACATATGATGAGTTGCCAAACTTCCAAGGACAGATTGAGCCAAAATGGTCTATTAGGATGGTTCAATAAAATAGATTTCCAATTAGCAAGTCTTTCACTATACTTATCTATGAGGGGACTAAAGGATTGGACTTTACTTCTCTGCAGGATAAGAGGCACCCCTAGGTACTTGTCATTAAGAGCTAATTTTTTAATGTTCAAGATGTTAGAAATATTATTTTTTACACTGTTGCCGACACCTTTGCTAAAAGCTATTCCAGATTTTTATAAGTTGACAGACTGACCAGAACTTGCTAAATTCCTCAATTATTTTGGCAAGATGTTTAGCTTCTGCATTGTTGGCCTTGCAAAATATCAAGCAATCATCTGCAAAGACAAGGTGAGAAATAACATGACAATGTTTGTTTATTTTGATACCATGAATAAGATCCTCTTGTTCCGCTTTCAGTAAAGCTTTGGACAATGATTCCATACACATAATGAAGAGATAGGGAGAAAGAGGGAGGGTCTCCCTGTCTCAAACCTTTCCGGGGGGTGAAAATATCTTCAGGAGAGTCATTCAAAAGGATAGAGGTGGTCACAGTGCTTATGCATTAGCTAATCATGTTACAAAAATCATCACAAATTCCTAGATCTTTTAAGGTACTCAGCAGAAATTTCCACTCTATTATGTCAAATGCCTTGGACATGTCTAATTTAACAGCCATCCAACCATTCTTATTTTTGTTTTTCTTCATAGAATGAACTAGTTCATGAGCTACTACAATGTTATCTGTGATACTCCTTCCAGACATAAAATCAGTCTGATAAGGGTTAATAGTTTTATCAAGGACTAATTTAACTAGAAGCCATAAGTTTTGAAATTACTTTATAAGAAGTGTTACAGAGGCTTATTGGTCTAAAGTCTGCATCATTCTTAGGACAATTAGTTTTAGGGATTAAAGAAAGAAAATTGTGATTCATCTCGCTTAAGGATGTGTTTATCAGAAAGAAAGCCTGGACCATTTTAATAAGATCATTACCGACACAATCCCACATGATTTGATAGAATCCGGGAGGGAAGCCATCTGGGCCAGGTGTGGTCCAAGTTTTCATATCAAATACAATACCTTTGATTTCCTCAACTGTAGCAATTCTGACAAGCATAGCATTTTCAACATTAGATATACACGGGGGAATAAAAGCATGACAATCAAACGAATTAGGAGGATTACTGGTTCTGCTCATGGAAGAGAAATGTGAGCTAAGGTTGGCCGCAATATCTACTCTATCAGTCAACAATAATCCTAATTCATTTTGTAATGTATCAATCTGGGTTCTCTTTCTCCTAAAATTGGATTTTTTGGTGGAAGTAAGCCGTGTTTCTACCACCTAACAAAAGCTCGTCATCTTTGCCCCTCTGTCTCCAAAAGTCAGATTCAACATTATACCAAAAAACAAGTTCCTGGTTTAAAGTTTCAACATTAGGATCATTTAGATTACTACCATTACTAAGCAGATGTTGAATATGGTTTTTAGTCTTAGAAATTTGGGTAGTTATATTGCCAAAATGCATGTGGTCCTACTCAGATCTTTTTTTTTTTTTTTGAAAGAAAAACTTACTGAAAATTTCATTAAGCTCAAAGAGAAATAAGTTTAACTATTACAGAACTCTTTTTCAACTTCTAACCTAGACATGACAGACACAGGGAGATCTGAACTCCATTTCCTAGCACAATTATTCATCCTAGCATACTTCGCAAGTAAGTCTGCTACTTGGTTACAATTCCTACTTTTAAAACAAACTTGAACATTTCCTAAACATTGGACTAAATGCTTGACACTCCCTAATAATATTGCTTGTCTTCCCACTTGGTGCTTATGATGTCGCCATTGATACTTTCCATTACTTCTTTGTTGTCTCCTTCCACAATGACGTTTTGAAGTCGTAGTTGGGTGATCCATTGAAGAGATTTTAAAACGCCACTGCTTCAGCTTGAGCAACATCTCTCGGCTCTTTCTACCGTCCGTGCCTCCACCATCCTCCCTGTAAAATCTCTAACAATTAGAGCAATACCAGGATGAAAACTATTGTGTAATATAGATGCATCAATATTAATTTTTAGTTTGCCCCTTGGGGGAGGGGACCAATGCCTATTGATATGAGCATTTGTTCCATTTCTGCATATGTTGTTAGATGCAGGCTGATCCAGATCATGGTTGCATCTTATAGTGATTTTATTTTCAGAGCAAAACGACATAATTCTGGTTTTCAGGCCGATGCTGGTGCTGCTTGAGTTGTTGAAGATAAGCTCACATCTTGATTTCCAAATAAACCACATAGTAATTACTATGAGATGTATTGTGGGTTTCTTGTTGAAGGAAATGTTGTTTGAAGTATTGCACCAATTTCTTATCCATTGTCTGACATCAGTGATATCCCTAAGCCCTTGATAAATCTCAGAAGAGACAGCATTCCAAACACTTCTTGCAAAGTTGCACTGGATTAGGAGATGTGTAATAGATTCCGACTCATTGTTGCATCTTTGGCACTGAGAGTCCATATGCTGGTTGTATCTTGCACCTTTCTCACTGACTGTAAGGATATCATGAGCAACTTTCCATAGGAAAAGTTGGCATTTATAAGGAATTTGCAGGTGCCATAAAGTGAGCCAAAATTTGGATTCTTCTTCTTTGCTTGCTAGAGTTGGATTTTTCTGGCATAAAATAGCTTTGTAGGTGGAATTCACAGTGAATTGACCATTTCTTGTTAAGGACCAGAGAAGTTTATCTTCATGTGGAGTCAAGGCCCGATGTTAAGAATCTTCTCTATCTGATCTAGAGTGAAGTACTTTTGGAGCTTATTTAAATCCCAACTTTTAGTATGTTCATCAAATAGGTCTGCCACTTTCAAATAATAAGGATATTCTTCATACTGAGAAAAATTATTTTGTATTTGCTCTGCAAGATACCCTTCAATCCAGTTTGTCTCTAAAAGCATAAACAGTCTTCCCATTGCCAATTTGCCATATATGGAATTTCTTGACCCAGCTCACCCCATTGCAGATACTTTTCCAAATCTCATTGCCTTTGTTAGAAACCTCTTCTTGAAGAATGTTTTGATTTTTGAAGTGTTTAGCCTTCAGAAGCTCAGACCATTTTTTTCCTTGCTCTTGAACTAATCTCCAAGCCAATTTGGTGATCATTGCCTCATTGAAGGCTCTTAAGTTTTTGAAACCCAGTCCTCCCCATCTTTTTGGGATGTTAATACTTTCCCAAGATTTGAAGTAGCCTTTACTCCCTTGTTTCTTGTTCCACCAGTATCTTCTTTGGATGGCTTCAATATTATTTAAGCTTTGTTGAGGAAGTAAGAAGCAGCTCATCTGATGTAAAGCCCCGTGTAGTTAAAATCGCTCTCCAAGGCCGAGTACTCTCCGAGTAATCGCTACAAGCTATATGACCGAGGCGATTTCCGATTCCAAGTTATTTCTGATTTTTAGAAATTAAATCGGCCGATATGCCGATTTGTACCGATTTTTTAGCAAAACGAGTTGGCGATTTTTCCGAGTTGGCCTTCATGCACCAAAATTATAAAACAAAAAATTTGTAACCCCTCGAATGAGAGTTATTAAACGGAAAAACCTCTAAAAACGTTATAAATAGGTTCAGTAATACAATATTACACTTGACTATATGACTCATGAACAACAATACATAAGTCTCTAATAAAAAAGTTCCGAGTATTAGGCCGAGTTTTAGCGATTTCCAAGTCCGAAGTTATTGCTCCTCGGTCCAAGCTCCCTAACCGAGTAGGACCGAGGAACGATTTCGATTACTTTGGTAAAGCCATAGAGTTAGTGACTGCTTGAATCTGAGTACTCCTTCCAGCTTGATTGGTAATTCCAGCTTGCCATAACAACATTCTTTTTTGCATTTTGTCTTGGATATGACCGGAAGGATCTGGTTTTCTTTAAGCTTATGAAGAGATTGATTCCTAGATATTTCTCCTCTAAAGGCATCACTTTCATACTTAAAATTCCACTAATTTGGCTTCTTTTTTGATCACATAAGTATTTGTTGAAGTGTATGCTTGACTTGTTAATGTTCACCATTTGTCCAGAGATCTTGCAGAAGTTGTTGATAATGGACTTTAAGTTGTTTATGGAGTTTATCTCTGTTGAGGAAAATAAGATGCAGTCATCTGCAAAAAATAGATGTGAGATAGGGGGCCTTTCACTGCAGGAAAGATTGGAATCCAACTTTTGTTGTTGACTGAAGCATTTATCATTCTACTAAATCCTTCCATGCAGAGGATGAATAAGTAAGGTGAAATGCTATCTCCTTGTCTTAGCCCTCTGGTTGGATGGATTGATTCTATAGGAGAACCATTTAGAAGGATTGAGATTGTAGTTGTGGAGATACATTGTTTTACCAACTTGCACCATTGCTTAGAGAATCCCAAATTCTTCATGATGTAACAAAGTTGGCAACTTTGAATTAAGGAAGAAAAGTAAAAATCTGTTTACTGTCACTTTTGAATCGAAAGAAGACTGAAGATGGGTGTTATCTGAAGCCCCATGGTGCTTGGATGGTTTCTTATGGATTCTTAAGCCCTGGAATCCAACCCAAAATTACAGAGATTTGCAATTTAATAAACAGCAATTTTGGGTCACCTTCAAAGACTTGCCAGAAGAATTTCTCAATGTTTATGTTGTTAAAGAAATGGGAACTATTCTGGGAGAAGTTAAGGAAATGGATCTTGAAGATGCCAAACCTGAAGACTCAAATGATGTTGCAGCTCTTATAGAAATTGACATTTCTAAATCTCTTATAAGAGGTGTCCTCTCTCAGAATGCTGCTAACTGCACACAATGGATTCCTTTTTATTACCAGAAACAACCACACCAACTTTGTCCTGCTTGCTTCATCATTGATCATGATGCAGATGACTGCAAAAACAAGGCAAAAGATGTTAGGGATCTTTCTCAGCAGCTCTTCAGGTTTCTTGACAAGATTCCTTTCAACATGACAAGCAATGAATACTGGAACATTGATGATGCCCCAACAAGAATTTCTCCAAAGAAAAGCAACAAGAACAGGAAGTCTAACATGATGCTCTTTGTCAGACTGAGGATGGGCAAGATCGTAACTCGCCTTATACCGAGTATTTTCAAGATGAGGAGAGATCCAGTGGCAACATCAACTATGAAAGAGGTCAAAGCAGTAGGAGTCAAAACATTCGAAGGTTTAAAAGAACTAGAGAAAGAGACTCTTCTAGAGTTAGCTCAAATCAAATGGAGGAGGATGCTGGGGAAGGTGAACAAAGCCAACCACAATGGGAGAACAATCAACAAGAGAATGAGCAAAACACTGGAGACTGGGACAAATACATTATCAACAATCAAGGTTCTGATGCAGGACAAGGAAATCCAATGGTAATTCCTAGTCTCTTTGATCAAAATTATTTTATCTTACCTTCCTACAATTGTCAGTTCTGGTATCCTAAGAAAATAATCAATATGAAAATACTAGCTTGGAATGTTCAGGGATTAGGCAATAAACTCACTAGAGATCATCTTAAAAACTGCATATTCAACTATAACCCTGAAGTCATATTCCTTTCTGAAACCAAATCTAGTGTTGCCAAAGCCACTTATTTATTGAAACAAATGCATTATCCAAATATTTGGTGCAATGAGGATAGGGTAAGAGTAGGGGGTCTAGCTCTTCTATGGAAAGATGGAGTTGAACTTGAATTCATTCATTCCTCTAATTATATGATAAATGTGATAATAAAGAATGGTGACACTAACAAAGAATGGTTCTTAACATGCTTGTATAGTTCTTCTTATGATAATGTAGACAGGTGCAATGGAATTTTATTCAGGAGATGGGAAGGAATATGAGCATGCCTTGGGTCATTATGGGTGATTTTAATTCTACTTTGTATAGTTATGAAAAGACAAGAGCTACTCCATCTATCCAACCCAATCAAACCCCACAATTGTCAATACAGTTGCTTCCTTAGGTCTCATGGATATCCCCTTCACAGGTTGCCCTTTCACTTGGTCTAACCATAGAACTCAACTCAATCAAGTCAGAACAAGACTTGACAGGGCTTTGTGTCTTTCCTCATGGATGACCTTATTCCCCAACGCCATTCTCAAAAACCTCATCCCCTCTGGTTCAGACCATGCACCAATTATCTTAACCACAAACCCTCAACATGAAAGTCTCCCAAAACCATACAGATTCTATGAACACTGGCTTATGAAACATTCTTGCAAAGAAGAGATAAAGAAACAGTGGAAAAATAATATCCAAGGAACTGAGGCCTTCAAATTCACAAATAAACTCAGAGCTACAAAAAAGGGGTTGAAAGAATGGAGAATCAAAGAATATGGCAACACAAACATAAAGATTAAAGAAATCCAGAATGCCATTCAGCAATGTATCAATCAACAACAAATAGATATCAATGAACATAACAGACTTCAACATCAACTAAAGGATTTATATGATACAAAAAATAGAATGGCTTATCAACAATCTAGAGAAAGAGCCATCAAATATCAGGATAGAAATTCCAAGGCTTTTCATTCACAGGCCAACTACAGAAGAAGATGCAATCAAATACTTTCATTAAAAAATCAACACGGAGAATGGAAAGAATCTAGAGAGGAGATAGCTAACATTCAAAGCTCACTTCAAGAAATCGCTACTTCAAGTAATCCAGAGGAAAATGAGGAAGTTATGAATCTCATCAACCCTTGCATCACAGAGGCGTAAAATATAAATTTGGTGGCCATCCCAACACCACTGGAAATAAAGAAGAATGTTCAACAAATAAATGCATGGGCGAAGACCGGTCCAGATGGCTTCAAGTCGGATTCTATCAACATGAATGGAGATTATAGAGCCGATGTTGTTAATATGGTTCAAGAATTCTTCAAAAAAGGTACTCTCCTCAAAGAGATCAACCACACTTTTCAGACCCTGATCCCCAAAAACAATTGTATCCAAACCCCTGCAGATTTTAGACCCATTAGTTTATGCAACATCTCTTACAAAATCATTTCAAAAATTTTAACAAACAGATTGAAACCCCTTCTTCACAAGTTAATATCCCTTGGCAAGCAAATTATGTTCCAGGCAGAAACATTGTTGATAACACTGTTATTGCTCATTAAGTTATTCATTACATGAAGACTACCAGTAGCAATAAAGTTGGATATGTCAAAATCTTTTGACAGAATGGAATGGAATTTCATCATTAACATCATGAAGAATTTGGGTCCTACTCAGATCTAATCCAGACCACAAAGTTTTTTTTTTAGAGAAGGAGAAGGAGCTAGAGTTAAAGAGGAGAGAGAAATTTCCCAAACCTATTTTTCAAATTATCAAATATCCACCTTTTTAATTATGAAAATGTCAATTCAAAATTCTAACATAAAAAGATAAAAAACAAAAAATTATACTCCCTCCGTTTTAGGAAAAGTGATACTTTCACTTTTTCAATTTAGCTTATTTTTGAAAAATGAAAAAGTGAAAGTATCACTTTTCCTAAAACGGAGGTAGTACAATAATACTACATCCATCCAACTATTAGATGACCTAGTTCAAGTTTGCACAATTTTTAAGACAAAGAATGGAAGAGAGTATTTTTACGTACTTTTTACAATTATACCCTTATGGATAATAATTTGTAAAATTTAGAAATGATTTATCTCTCAAACTATACCATGAAGTATTTTTAAGTACTTTTTACAATTATACCCTTATGGATAATAATTTGTAAAATTTAGAAATGATTTATTCTCAAACTATACCGTGGAATTTCGTAAGCTTTGTATCATTGAAAAACATTTTAAAACACTACATAACGAATATAAACATGAATATCAAATTATACGTATTTCATACTACCGATATCAATCAAATGGATAATTTTAGAAATATCCCATCTTTAATAAGATAGGTCAACTAATATTGGGACAACATTTTAAATTAATTAGGTCATCTAACAATGAAACGGAGGGAGTACTTGTAAAATATATTTCACTCTCCTTTCTACGAAAGGCAAGTGAAACTAAAACGCGAAAAATCTTCTCCACTTGCTTAAATACTTAAACCGCGAGGTTTTCCCCCAATTCTCTTCCTCTAATTCCCGCCGCAACTACAAAAACAAAACTCTTCAGTCAATATATCTGTATCCTCGATTGAAATTTTATGGTACTTTCAGATCTGCAGTAATTTCTAAACTCTATATATTCGTAATTAGGGTTTTCTAGTTTCCACCCACCATAAACCCTGAATGACCTATTTAGTGTTCATCTTGATTTTACCACGTTTTTTATCATCTTGATTTTATTGGCTGTTAAGTGTTTTTAATTTCCCTCAACAAGACTTTTTGATTAGATTATGTTTTGACGACATTTGAAAGAATCTGGAGTATTGTAAAATGGATGATGATAATGATTTAAGTGGTGTTAGTACGAAGCGTGGATTGGATTCCGATGATTCCGAGTTGGCTGCAAAGAGGTCCAAAATTAGTGAGTGTTTGGAGAAAGAAGAGGAGAAACAAAATGGATGTGAAGAAGTGAAAACAAGTCAGTTGGTGTTATTAGAGAAGAACGGTGATTGCCAGTCTGAGTCAGTAAATGGAGGAATTATAGGTGATAATAATCAGTCAGTAAAGGACAATGTGTTGTCTGATCAGAAGAGCTCGATTCCGGTTACTAAGTTGCCGTGCACTATAGAAGCAGATGCAGCAGAAGATAAGGGTTCTAGGCATACCATGGAGGATGCATCAGTTGTACTTCTTGATGCAAGCTTACAAGCTCCTGGGAAATTGAGGTTCTTTTCGTTGTTTATACTTGTGTTTGTTTGTGTGTGGCTGTTACACTTCATGGTGCATTGTCTGTTCTGTAAGCTTAGGTTGTTCTGGGCTTCTGGTTGGGGTGTATTTTATGTTTGAAGTGTTATGTGTTTCCGATATTGTTATTTTACCGAATAGATTTAACTTCAGTTAGTTAATATAGACGCAGTTTGATTTGTTTCATGAAATTTCCTGATAGATGTGCTCATTTTGCCATATATGATGGGCATGGAGGTCGATTGGCTGCTGAATATGCTCAGAAGCATTTACATGCAAATGTTCTTTCAGCAGGATTACCACGTGAGTTGGTGTGTTTGCCTGTTCTTTTTTTTTTTTTTTCTTTCACACACCCCTATTTGTAACAATAAAAAAAAGAAAAGGAAAAAGGGTTTACTTGACCATTGGCTCACAAACTACCGAAAACAGATATTTGGTGCGTGGTTTGTAAGGTTTATTCATATATTGCTTTTGTGCTTGCAGATGGATGTAAAAGCCGCAAAAATGGCCATCCTTGGCGGTATGATTGCTTACTTGGTTTGGTTTTAGTGTTTTTTTTTAAAGAATTGTTTTTGTATATCTCAAAGGACGTATCTTGGTTGTTTACAGTGCTTCTAACACAATTCTTGTGTTAAATTACAAACCTACAAGTTCCTCATGTTCATAACTTTCTCAAGTTGTGGATATTTTCTGTATCTGCTTGTTGTCACTCGAAGTCGTCACACTTCCCTCTGTTTGTACAGGTTTCCGGCGGACTGACGAATTGCTTCTTCAAGAAAGCACTGCAGGTACTGCTAGTACTTTGGTTAGATTTTAGGCTAACTGCAAGACAAGTGGCTATTATGTGTGCACACATAGTTAGCAGTCATTTGTAGGTTTCCATTTTTTTTGCGCCATATCACATATTTATGTTATTCATGTATCTCCTTTAGTTCATACCTTTTCAACAATCTCCTATTGAAAGCAGTAGAATCCACATTGCTGTTGTTGTAAAGAAGAACTAATTTGTTTATGCTTCATGAATGTATTTTTCTGTTTACACATTAGATATCCATACTTAATAGCATCAGTTTTACAGGTTTCATCATAAATTTTTGTATAATCATTTCAGGAGGATGGCAAGATGGAGCCACGGCTGTCTGCGTCTGGGTTTTAGGGCAAAAAGTAAGTGTTAGACTGTCATCAATGGCACCATAGTGTTACTGGTTATCTGTACTGCTAAAACTTGTCTTTACTGAACATTAACTTATGATCATCTTCTGTGGGAAGTAACTACATTTTCTTTTTCAGAATCCTTTTGAAGAAACAGTTACTTATACTGATTTTTTGTTTAGGTTTTTGTTGCCAACATTGGAGATGCAAAAGCGGTGGTAGCTCGATCATCTTCAGTAAATGACTCACAGAGCCATTTGGATGGAGCAAATCCGTTAAAGGCTATTGTTTTGACAAGAGAACACAAAGCTATCTATCCCCAAGAACGTACTCGTATTCTGAAGGTATATACAGAACTTTACATGTTTGCTATGAACAGGTTTGGAATAGCTGAATAAAAAATGCTCTTATAGTTATTTTAATGAGAGTTTTAATTACTACACTATTTTCCAGAAATCTTTGAAATTTTACTGGCTTGAGTCCCTTGACAGCCTCGACTACTCCAATTTAGCTTTCCTCAGTGCCCTATTTTTGGATTATACATAAAGTTTGGCCAAATTATAGCTTGGTGTGCTGTGGCTGCTTCCTCTTATGGATTTATGCTATTTTTATTCTAGGCTGGTGGTTCTGTAAGCTCAAATGGACGATTGCAGGGACGCCTTGAGGTTTCTAGGGCCTTTGGAGATCGCAATTTCAAGAAGGTGCCAAAACATTTACAATTGTTATTTAAAGCACTTGCAATTGTTTTCCAAAGCAACCAACCTTTAATTCAAAACTTTCGAAGTGTTGAATCCGGTGTCATTTGCATCCGGATGTCAAAATGGAATTGTGCTCCTGGGTTCCCATGTGATTGACACACATTGAAGTTAATCTTCTTATTGAACAAGCAGTGCATATGTCTATCCTGTATCAGTAGAAATGCATGGGCTATTATGGCATTTGAAAACCTTGCCCCTTGTCAGGGTTTCATTGTTGTAGTAATGCTTAAATTTTATCCTGTATTACTTTGAAATGCTAGCTTTATGTCTTGCAGGTCGGTGTGAGTGCAACTCCAGATGTTCACTCTTTTGATCTTACAGAAAGAGATCACTTCATTATTCTTGGCTGTGATGGTTTATGGGGGGTATGTGTTGGATTTGGTCAATTATGATGGGCATCTTCATGTTTGTGCTTGCTGATTCTCTCTCTTAACTTCACTGATGTTTCTTTCTGTTAATTTACTTTAGTCTCACTTATGTTCTTAACAGGTTTTTGGAGCAAGTGATGCTGTTGATTTTGTTCAAAAGCAGTTAAAGGTAACATATCTCGTGTGCCAAGACATAAGGGTTAACGACGGCTAAAAATTTCATTTACTAATTACGATCTCCAAAAACTTTACTATTTAGATTGATATAGTAGTAATGTTATCTGGGTTGAGATGCTTATCACCCTCTAGGAAAGAATCGCGGTGTCATGTCTTGCACATTTTATGGATCTTTATGTGTACTTCAGTTAGGGAAGTGGATATTGAGTACCTTAAATTTGTTGGCAGTTGCCGTTATTAGAATATTTGTGAACACAGTATTTTCTAATTTCCATAAATGTAAGAAAAATACTGTCTCATTCCCTCATTATAGTCATCGAGATGATCTGAGATAGGAACATTCCTATATCTTCAATTAAAGTTATTCTTCTTTGGTGCTGATTAGTTGTCTAGCGCACCTAATGTGTTTTTGATTGGCAGGAGGGCTTATCTGTTACTGCAGTGAGCCGCCGTCTTGTAAGAGAAGCTGTCCGTGAGCGACGCTGCAAGGATAATTGTACGGTCATTGTTATCGTTTTCAAGCACCACATGTGATTGGTATGAACTCTTTACTTCCAATATTAGAGGAACCTTTGCAGTGGTTGTTTCGTAGCTATAAACATAAAACTTGGCAATTCCCTGAAAACTAAAAAAGATGTATCAATTGATTATTGACAGTAATCAGCTGTGAATCTCAGTAACCTTTGGAAATTGTTTGGTTAAGATGTATGCGCCATCTTTGATTTATCTTCATTAGATTTTGCCTGTGATAAAAATGATTCTAGGGGTTAAACTTGGAAAGATTCTTGAGTCGAATAATGCTTTAGTCTGTTCCTGTAATAATGACCTGTGATAGATGTTTGACTATCTCAGCAGGAAAAATTCTCCATGTATTGATCTAGTGAGTGTTTGAGACCAGTAACAGCCTAAGGGGACTTGTTATGTACTTTCTTGCTACCAGTTTTCCCAACAAAAGCTCTGGATATTTTGGTAGGATTGCCATAGTACGACACCACTTATTAGGTGCCAATTATTTAAACCTTAAGGCTCTGTATCTTGAACCGCCAGTTGTTGACAGCAGAGATAACTGGTTTTGTATGAATGCGTCTTCCTTAGGTTAACATTTTTTACAGCGGCCAAGGCTCATTATATTTATTGGATTCATGTGAAACCGTATTAACCATGAACTCCATGAGTTCCCAAGTCAGACATGTCAATTTCCTATTAATATATTCACCCAATCAAGTGATCTAGAATTCACCAGATGTCTAAATAAGAACTCCATTTAAGGTAGTAGACAGTGGCACTGTTGGTAAATCAAAATGACTGGAAATTGGTTTTGGAGATCTTGTTCACTTATAGTATTCATTTTACCAGTTGTTAAATTAGCATTGTCTTTCTAGCTGGCTAATATTTAATATCTGGAGTTTTTCTTAGTATCTGCGTTTATATGATAGTGATTGTTGTCTATAGTATCTCCAGTTTCGTGGTACCAATATCTCAGGGATATCGTAGGGCATATAGAAAGGCTGTACAATTTTGTACCCAATGCTCCAACACCTGAATAAAAAGTGTGAAAGATTTCACAAATCAGATCCAATTAACAATGCAAATCTCCCTCAACAAACCCTCAAGCCTCAAATCAAAATCATACCAGAGAGATTTGATATGTTTTCGGATACTTTAAAGTGTACCTCAACAATATATGATATGGTTGATTGTGTCTTTATCCCGATCCTTAACCATATTTTTTGCATTTCAAGTTTGAGTCGATTAGGTTGTAAAGATTTCTTGTGCTAATATTTGATTATATAAAATCTTAAGCAAAAGATATTGTCACTAGTAATGTTAGGGCTCCTAAAAATTTGGATCCTTAACAAGTCACCACATTGGTTGACTCTAAACGTAAGATTGCAGAGATATGTCAGTGATGTCACAAGACAACTCGATTTCTTTCAAAAAGGAAAAAACATCACTACTTCATCATCGCTATTGTTTTTTGTTTTGTTTTTGAGCCATCATCTCCAGTTTAAAAAGTCTCTGTTTCTATTTTACTTTAGTTTGTACTCTTAGTAATCTAGAACAATAGATTTGTTTATGAATAATTTAGTTCGAATATTCTCATTATTTGCCAAATTGCATTTTCTGTGTATAAAGTTGACAAAGTTAACAGGTTCATGAATAATTATCCCATGTTATGCATCAATATTAGCATCATGTGTTGAATGAATAAGCATGGACTTCCTTCATTTCAGATTGTGTAAGATGCACTGCTTTCACCCATATATTATGGCTCACAGGCTTGGGTACATGTATCACACTAGCGTCATATTTTATTTGTTTTTAAGCTTGGTTTTGGTTTTGGGCCTTTTGGCAAGTTGGAATTACGGCCAACTTATGATGATATGATCACATTTCATCCATTATCAGAAAATGATTGGAATTGGAGGTTGCCGGATTCTTATTTACACCAAATCCATGAAACTGCGGCCTATATCATACCAAACCTGTTTCAGAATAATCTTGCACCACAACTGGAACCTATTATTATGTTTATCTGATAAATTATAGTATAATATGGTGGTTTAGAATATGATGCTCTTTCGAATGTCTTGATTAACCGATTTGATCCAAAAGGCATCTTTAAATTATTTTTCGGTTAATTTGGTGTATTTAGATTAACTGAATCTCTTGACATCACCAGTTTGAAAAAAGCAATTTGTGTTCTTGATTATAAATGATTTTAATGATGCTGATGATTATGATTTGTGATTGTTTTGTTATAATATAAATCTCTCTCTTCCTCAATGCATGTGCTTTTACTTGTTCATAGGTTTTTGTTAATAGAAGATAAACAAAAAGATCCAAAATCTAAAGCATATAGACCACATGTTAAACTTGATTCCTTCGCTCATACTTCATCAACTTGATTGCTTCAGTGTTGTAAGACAAAACTTAATCTAACTGTCTTATTATTTTAAGTTAGTTGGTTAGACCTTAATTCTAAACACAAAGGCAGTAGATCGAATCGGAACCTAAAACAGGTGTATTGGGCGATACCGTTCACCAAATTTCCTTTTTAAAGGAAATATACTCGGTCAAATATACTTGGTCATTGATGGAATATGTATATTGGTTTTTCATCTTAGGAAAGTTCAGACTTGTAATACCGGCAAAACCATCTTATGAAGCATATACTGTGAAGTAGGTGAGTAGGTGAATTTATTCATAATACTGTTCTTGACATATGCCCAATAGCTTCCGGCTGAACCACTGGGAGGAGCAGTGCATCTGGAGGCTAACTCCGACCATGATAGAATATTTCTAAGATTATTTGTCCGAAGTGATTTCGCCTTTGAAGAATAACTATCACCTGATTCAGTGGAGCTCACCCATCAAATAAGAATGCTTTTGATTGTGCCTCTTAAAACCAGGTGCTGGCCAGGAGGCTTTTGAGGGTCTTTTAGGCTGTAAGCTATTAGCCTGTAATGAGTTTTGATTTTCCCCCTCATGAATACAGGTGCTCCATTGTTAACTTGTACTACATTTGTATACATGTTAAGATTTAATAAAAAAATTATTTCATTGGAAACTACTCCATGTAGGAATTGTATTGGTTTTCATTAAAAACAACAAATCTTGTTTCCAGTTCACAGGATTACCGTTTTCAATGCAGTAAAACTAACAGTACTTGTTTTCAATGCAAATGCTTGTTATTTTACTGAACCTTAAAATAATAATAAGAACACCATTAACTCTGTTAGAATCTACTTTTGAGGGTCTAAGACTCTAAATTAGAATAATCTTTACCGGTTATCCGTGGATTTACAAAATAATGAAAAGTGAAGATGAATTAACACATACATTCCAAAAAATAAACCATGTTTTGACTTGGACCGAGGTGGATTAGATTATTATAAAGGCTTGGTTATGATCATCCCTCCGGGTTTTAAAGCACTGTATGTGGAGTGTGACCATTTTGATATATTTTTTTTTCCTTTTAATTGGAAATGCAAAATCCCATTTTCAGTGCTGCATGTGGAGCCTTGTACTTGCACAACGGTGCAATGTAGATTTGCATTCTGTTTTTTTTTACTTAACGTGGACCAAACAAGTCATCAATCATAATTAAGGTCCAAATCTGCAATTATATGATTATATGAATGAGAGAGAGGTGGGGACATGAAACATTAGAAAAATGAAACTAGGGATAAGAGTTTGGGACATGCCCTCCTAGGAAAGACCTGTCTAACATGTCCTAATTCAAATTTGTCCCCCAACGAAATTCAGTCCCACTAAACTCAATATTGCTATAGAGATTTCCATGTAAACACTCAAGATTTTAAACACAAGAAAAGATTGATGTCATCCATAAATAGAGTATAGTATTCATGCATGATTGAATGAACAAATACATTAATATTTGACAACTAATTTTGCCACCTTAATGTATACTAAAGTATGTCTATATAAGTATAGCAAACCTTAGTTGAGAGCAATAACAGCAAATCAAACAAGAAGCTACTTGAGTTTGAGAACTAAGTTTGTTTGATCATCAAAGGAAAAACAGTTATAAAGATGTCGAGATCATTGTTGTCATCGTCATCGGAAAAGATGAAGTTTCTAACAGCATTGATAGCTCTTCAGTTTTGTTATGCAGGGTTTCATATTGTTACTAGATTTGCATTAGACATGGGTGTCAGCAAAATTGTTTACCCTGTCTACAGAAACATTATTGCTCTCGCTTTGTTATCTCCCTTTGCTTATTTTCTAGAAAAGTGAGTAGTAACTTTACTTGGCTAGTTAAATTACTCGTGCTTTCTCCATTTTCTCATGTGTTGTTAAATTGAGTATCTAATTTTATTTACTTGTTGTAATTTTTCAGGAAGGAAAGACCACCAATTACTTTTCATTTCCTAGTCCAATGCTTCCTGCTTGCATTATGTGGGTAAGCATATGGGAAAAGCTTCCCAAAACATAGCTAGAGGAATTTGAGATTATGTTATTCATTTCAATGTGTTCAAATTTTGAACCCTCTCGGCGAGTTTTAAGTTTTATCTTTCTTACTATGTTTTTAGGATTACTGCTAATCAAGGATTCTACATACTGGGATTATATTATGCATCACCAACATTTGCATCTGCAATGCAAAACTCAGTTCCTGCAATTACTTTTGTGATGGCTGCAGCTCTAAGGTAACAAAATTAACTTAATGATCTTCAAGAATTTTTAGTTTACTATTACAATCCTCCAATGAATACTTACTCCTTATTTTACTCTTGTGTCTCTAGACTAGAGAATGTAAGCATAGCAAGAAGAGATGGAATAGCAAAGATATTGGGAACAATAGCAAGTGTAGGAGGTGCCATGGTCATTACTTTATACAAAGGACCTGCTCTTTTGCACTCAACATTATCACCATTTACAACTTCATCACCAGTTGACAATCAAAACATAGTGGATTTGTCTTATCAAAATAAGCAACAAAATTGGACATTGGGCTGCCTTTTCCTGGTTGGTCATTGTTTTTCTTGGGCTGCTTGGATGGTTTTTCAGGTAATTAACTTTACCATAGTTAAAGAATCATGTTACTTGTTACTTCCTACCAAAAACCATCTAATATAAGTGTATGAGATTTTAAACACGAGGTGGATAGGGGACTGACTTTGTTACAATATTCTTTTAACAGGCTCCAGTATTGAAAAAGTATCCAGCAAAACTTACAGTGACTTCATTTACATGTTTCTTTGGGTTGTTACAATTCTTGGTCATAGCAGCTTTTGCTGAGACAGACATTGAAAAGTGGAAATTTCAATCTACTGGAGAGCTTCTAACCATCCTCTATGCTGTAAGCATTCCCACATACCAGTACTCCCTAGCTATAATTATTTAATTTTTTCTCTTTAATTAATTAATAACTTAACTTAATTTAATATGTTAACTCTTTTTTAATAGGGAGTGGTGGCATCAGGACTGGTGCTTTCAATTCAAACATGGTGCATTCATAAAGGGGGACCTGTTTCTGTTGCTGTGTTTCAACCATTACAGACAGTCTTAGTGGCTATAATGGCTGCCCTTGTACTTGGTGATCAATTATATTCTGGAGGGTATGTCTATAATAATGTATTAAATATATGAATGAATTAAATATATTTCATATTTGACTAATTAAGTTTCATATTGATGCTAACTATTTCATTTTGCTTCTTCTTACAGGATAATTGGAGCAATCTTCATTATGATTGGTTTATGGCTAGTTTTGTGGGGAAAGAGAGAGGAGAAGAAATGGGAGAATAGTACTGAGAATGACAATGATATAACAAAAACTCTTCTGGATGAAGAAAGTAGGGGAAAGATGGAGAATACAATTGCAATTTCCTGTGAAACTAAGTGATGAGATGTATTTTCGCCGTCGTTCAAAAATTGCTACTTTCAGTCACTAATTTCCGGGACAAATTAACACCATAGTCTCAAAAAAAATGTAAATGTAAATGTTTATTTTCTTTTATGTTTATATAGTATAGGGAACTTTTTTTTTTTTATTTGGTGGATTACAATGAAGCTCGTCATGAATGAAGTTTTTAGATTTACCCCTTTAAATATATCTCCCAGACAAAAGCAAGAGAACAAAAGATCCCAAGATCTATTAAACTTCATTTTCAAATATAAAATTAACACCATTAGCTTTGTTTTACTTGGTTCTGGCTATATTTAAAAGCATATATGTTGCCTCTGAATAGCATTGCAATTCCATTTTTCATGCCAACAAGCACATCTTAGAATGGACAAAGAAGGTATTAACGCCAACAATTATTTGTTTTGAAGTTGGCCTAGGCAAATGGTTGTAACCACTGATCTGCATCAATGAAAGACATGTTTATGAATGATGAAGCTTGGGTGTCATTGAGGTTCTGCGCATAAGAGGTCCTCAGTGTTGTGTTGGCTCCTTCACCTGTGCATTTATACTCTCCATAAAAGATGGTCCTGAATAGTTAACATTTTGGTCAGTTGATCTGTAGATAGTAGAATATTGTCTTTGTTTGCACATGTTCCTGAACAGTGATGTATAAATCAAAAATAGGTATACTTACTGATCTCTTGTAGGGTCATTGAGATCATTCCAGCCTTCAGGGGCAATAATCGAACTCATTGTTGTGTAAGCAAAAATGACCCTGGAGAAAGGCCTCCACGCCCTGCCTAGCCACACCCTTCCTGTTCCTCCAACAAAGCAATTAAGAAATGCGAATCCTGAATTTTCGTCATTGGAAGCCCTACCATGTGCTGTAATAGCCCCATTTATGTTCTTCGATCCTACTGGTACTGGATTTGCCATTGAGATTAACTTACAGTTCTGAAATTGCATGTTATAATGGATAAACCATCAGTTGGATGGATAAGTAGTAAGTGGATCATCTATACAGAAAATTTAGTGCTAGATCATCTATTACTGTCTTTGAAGAATCTCGAATTTATACCTCATAAATTGATCTTCCATTGCCAAAAACGAAATCGATGGAGCCTTGGATATAACAATCCTTGAAGTAGTGTCTGCCTCTGTCATCGTGAAGGGTATCTTGAGCTCCAAAGAACCCACACCCCCAAAATGCAGCTTCATCTCCCGCAATTCTGATTGCCACTGCTTGGGCTCAACTATACCCGGTCCTGGTATTGGTGCTACGTTCTGCCCACAATACAAAGTGTAACCGAGTTCATAGAAACAGAATAAGAATTTTTTTTAAGGCAACATGAGCTAATATTTGGTAAACAGTGTAGCTTAAAACCACAAAACAGATAGGTATCGAATTGTCAGTATTTCTCACCATGAAACTTAGATTCTTGGCAATGAAGTTAGGTGCAAAAACTTGAACGGAACCACTGTAAAAGGTACCATGTGAAGTGTTGGCATTGTCATTATAAACAATTGCCGTTGATTCAAATCCTTGTCCTTGAAACGTGACGTTTGCTTTGGTCTTTGGAACTGTAACCTTCTCACTGCATTGTGTATGGGGATTAATTTTCATAAATAAACTCATACATATAGTATATGTTATGTGGAATCAGATTCTAGAAAAAGGAGATGATAGTTATTAGCTTACAAATAAACTCCTGTGTTGATCCATATTATTGTTCGCTTTGGGCTTAACACTTCAACAGCATCAACAGCTGATTGCACAGTTGTAAAATTACAACATCCGTTGCCGTCGACACAAAGAATTGAAGTGGTTGTAGTATCTATAGTAGGGAATTTTGGCATGAAGTTGTTGCAAATTGAGGTCCCAGTTTTTTTCTTGGTACGGTGGCACTGATGATTATGACGGTGGTGGTTTTTGTAAATTTTGTTAGGGATGAACAAGGAAAGGATAGGTGATGTTGTTGAGAATGTTTTGAGGTAATCGAGGCTTGTTTCATTAGGACTAATAAGTTCTCTAGATATGAGAGTAGCCAAAATGACAGATAAAATAGTAGCTATAGAATGTTTTGGGAGATTCATTGTGGAGAAGGAGAGATTAGAGAGACGAACTTTTCTGGGAAGAGAGGGAAGATGAAGATCAATGTCAACAAGAAATATTGAGATACTATGAAGAAAGAATGCACTTGAAGCACAAGAAAAAACTATTTTGAATGTCTTTCAAATCACCCTTTCCTCCTTTAGCCATTTTAGAGGTCTACCAACATTATAGATTACTAGTTTCTTTGCTTAAAAAGGGAATACAACTATACAAGTAAAAGATTTCTTCAAGAAAAATCAAACATGGTTAAAGGAAGGCCCAAGCTTCGTATACTTTATAACATCTCATTTTTCAAAGCTATACTAGATGACTGCTTCAGCAGTGAAGGGACGACCAAAGTAGGGGGCTTGTTTTTGAGACGCAATTTGTAACAGTTTTTGCAACGGATTTGGTAACAGTAAGTTAATAACATTTATAAGCGTAATACTCTGTTACAGATATATTGTAACAATTTTGTAACTGTTTTTGTAACATTTGTAGTGTGACACTTAGATCGGATGGCTGAATTTTGTTGGTAATGTACGGTCAGGATTAAAATTGGAAGTATAGGTGACGTTTTTTTTGCCATGTTTGGGACGACATTACCGTGAATCGGTTCGACTTTCCGTCGTTTTGATTGCGCCTAACCGTAGCCGTGGATTATGGCTTTCCAGTTTTCGATCCAATTTTGGGGAAAGAACACCAATTGCCGACCAATTTTGGCGATGAAAAATAATAAAAAAAAAAACGTCACAAAGAACTACATTTTGGCTCCCCTAGTGAACGTATAAAGGGACTCCCTTCGCTCGTACATACTACTCCATTTCTGGAAAAGAGTTACTATCACTTTAATGAAAAAGTAATAGTAACTCTTTTCCAGAAATGGAGGAGTATAATCGTATTAGTGGAGCACCTGTGCAATCGTCCCAGTGAAACCTTCATCATCCTCCAGTGGTCCAATCCTATAGTCATACTGGACACTTATCTTATTAAGCTAAAGAGCGTTATTTTATGGGCGTCTAAATATGCTCTAATAAAACGTTGGTGCTTCTTCGATCCTTCCTATTTTGGGGCCTATGGATTTCTTCATCCACCCAATAAAGAAGGTTAAGGATGTCTAAATTTGCTGAAACTACCGATTTACCCTCTATTAAATATAAATACTACCAATTTACCCAATTAAATCCTAATAATAATAATAATAATAAAAATCTAATTCATTTCCATCTCCATTTCCACTTGAACAATTTTTATTTTTTTTTCATTTTCAAACGGAAACATTGTCGATTATCGACGATCAAAAAAACAATTAATTTTTTTTATTTTCTTCTATTTAATATCGAAACCAACACAAATGAAGCAAGCCACTAACAGAACTTTTCCTAGTTCGGAAGATCCCAAATTTGGCCAAGCGATTCGAAACAAACCGAAAAGAAAAAAAGGTTGAGGAAGACGCACAACAAGAGGAGGAAATGGCTCGAATCAGTTACTTTTATATCAACCCAATCCTCTAAATTATGTTTTAGTAACATGCAATCACTCAAATTTTGAATTTTTGAAAATCAAAGTTTTGTGGGTATACCAGAATCGGTTTACGTCAACGAACTTGTGAACCGATTGCATTTAGAAACGGTTGATGTTCATGCCCACAAAGACCGATTGTCCTTGATGTGTTTTCTGGATCGAGAAAGAGTAACCAGAATCGGTCCACGATAATGCCCACATGACCCCGATTCAGTTATGGTAGAGATAACCATTTTCCTGTAACTTTTTTTTGTTAGAATCGGATTACATGAGTGTTCACATAAGCCGATTATGTAACCTTTAATTTCACAACTGCTTAGCTCATAATCGGTTTTCTTTGGTGTCCACATAAACCGTTTCTTGGTGGCAAAAAGGCTCAATTTTTCAGTGTGTTTTATTTGTTAGAACGGATTACATGAGCACTTGTATAAACCGATTGTTTATTGCAATGTTAGGAATCAATCTTTATATGTGTATTGTGTAATCTGATTCTTGGCGGCAAAAATGCCCAATTTTTTGTATGTCTTTTTTGTTGTTGTTAGAATCGGATTACATGAGCACTTATATAAACCGATTGTTGTTTGCAATGTTAGGAATCGATCTTTGTATGTGTATCGTGTAAACCGATTTTATACATGGAATTCTTAAATATACTTTGAATTCCATTGTTGTTTATCGTTTATCCCCATTCTCTCCAGGGACAACAAGGGCAAGCAACAAAAGGCAAGCCGAAAGGAAATATGACTTTGCTTCTCCTCAGAGTTTGGAACCTCGTCGAAAGGAAGGTAAAAATTTGGCTTCTTCCCACCGAAGGGCTCGGGGGGTAAACCCAAAGGGGTACGCATCAATGACGCACCACATCAAGCGGATCAACCAACCCAAGAAGAATCTGATTCTGCTACACCTACTAAAGAAGGAAGAGGTGACGAAGAAGTTGCTGAAGAAGAAACTGGCAAGGAAGAAGTTGATGAAGAAGAACGTGGCAAGGAAGTTGATGAAGAAGGAGGACAAGGCGGAGGAGGAGAAGATTAAGAACAATTCCAAGAACAACTTCAAGAACAAGTTCAACAACAAGTTCAGGAACAAGGTAAGAATGATGATCTAAAGAAGAAAAAGGGGACTACTTGCTCGACCCGTTGAAGATGTTTCCTCGCGGCCCTAATGATCCCGTTTACGGGTTATCCGGTGATGGAGGAAACTTGTTATGAGGGCACGTACAAGGGGAGTTGTGCCGCTGTCGTCTACCATACCATAGTAACTACCTCAACCTTATGCTATGTACGACAAAACTTATTATTCATTTAGTGATCTGATTAATCATTTTGTTTTGTTTTGTTTTATAGGATCACAAGGATGTCGTTCGTCGAATGAAGTCAGGAACGTCAGCGAGTATGATGAAGAATTGGCCACTGTTAGCAATAGAATCAACTGTAGGAGAAATACGTAAAGTAATCGATCTAGTCACTTCTACGGGGTTGTTGGATGCGGTCGAAAATATGGTTATTGGTTACGACAAACCTCTTGTTTCCGCCTACGCCGAGAGATTTTACAGGGAAACAGATACTTTCCATCTTCGGTTTTGGCGAGATGACAATAACTCCAAATGATGCAAAGTTGATTACCGGGCTAAGCATAGAAGGTAAAGCCGTGAGGCACAAAGACTACGTGAATGAGAGTGGGACTAGATTTACGAGTTCACAAAGAATGTGTTTTGTTGGGATGAGGCGACGACCAAGTTTGAGATGCGAGTAGGTGAAGCAAAGAAGAGGATATTCCATATCGCGAGCTTGAGGTACCACTTCATGGGAACAAAGAAGCTTCGTGCTAAGGGAAAAGAGGTGACCAAGGAATGTATCTTCGCTACGGACCATGCATATGTCCTCTACATATTGGGAGTTGTTATCTTCCCTGATGTTTCCGGTTCCCATGTGAACGCCAACTTTATTCAGCCGTGGCAACCATTTGACAAGATTCGCGAACTACTCTTGGGGCTCTGCCATCCTTGCACACTCGTTGAACGAGTTGAGAAAGGATTCTAGGGCTCGAAGGAACCAAATTGGAGGGAATATAGCTCTTTTGCAGGTGTGGATATATTTGATTTCCCAATATTTTCTGGAAGGGATTTTGAGAACAAGCAATGGGACGGTCACTGTTATGGAGATAAGTACACCTTTAATGGTAAGTCGAAGTCCCAAGATGAGGAGTATGTGGAGTTGAGACGCCAGTTGGACAACTTGACGGAGAAAGATGTTGTCTTTGGCCCATACAAGGAGGATTTGGATAAAGAAAAGAAGGTTGGGTGTGCCGAGCAAAAATGTTACTTTGGGCCTTTATTTCACCCAAAAGGATATGTGTTGTACAAACCGACAGAGTCACAAGACAATGCAGATACGTACAAAAAATCCCAGAGGAGCACATGAAGTTTAAAATCAATGAGGCCAAAGCGAGTCATTTGATAATGATATTGAGGTTGTTCACAAACCTTTACCAGCATCTAAATACTGGGAAGAGAGAAAGTACAACAAACATGATATGGATGGTTGTTCGAAAACAGATAATGACGCAATTTCGGGTTATATGCCATGGTACCTCAACGTTTTACATAATCGACTAATACGAGACGATAAAAGGCCCCGGATCAAGGAAAAAGATACAACTCTCGAATACCCGATGCGTATTATTTCCCAATTATAGTTTTTTAAATGGTTTTAGCATGATTTGTTGAATGTTTGTTGTTTAAAATGGAAACAGAGAAGACAAATCGGGCATTTGATAAACCAAGCAATGTTATGTATTAGGGAAGGAAAAGATATTGGGGCTAATAAAAAATTGATTGATGAATTAAACAGTCTCGAAGATGCAGATGAGGGTGCAAATTCTGGGGAACTGGTGGTGGAGAACACAAAGAAAAAGAGGAGGAAAGTCCCTACAAAGAGGAACTCTCAAGGTGAATCGAGCAGCGCCCAACATGATGCCGACGAAGAAAGACTTTCTAAAAGAGGACGAGGTACTCGTGGTACTGGACGTGGTGGGGATGTTGATGAATGAATGGTTTCTTTGTTTTCAGAACTTTTGTCTTTAACTATGGATAAAATTATGTTTGGTCATGTTCTCTAGTTTATGAATGACTGAATCTGGTTTGTTTTGAAATTGTTTGTGTTTGCCTAAGACGCGATAAAAGAACCAACTACAATTTGTGTGCAAAAAATGCAAGGTTCTGGCAGTTTATTCAGTCAGGATCGGTTTACCTACATAAAAATGATGTGCGTCGTAAGTGCAACAAATTATTCAATATATTTCCCACTAATTAACTAGTAATATAGCGGTAGTAAGGATCGTTCCCACAGAGAGCTGTATAATTAATATGTTATTTGGATAGCAAAAACATAATAAAAGGAAACACAAAAGGGGGAATTGTTTGATTAAAGTAAAATAAAAAGAATAAAAAATAAAGGAAAGATGGTCAAGGAGTCATTCGTCATTACAAACGTTGACTCGCATAATATACTCGTTTACCTTTCGTAAGAATCATATATCACCAACCGTAGAATAGCAGGTACACTTAGCTATCCCCCAAACTCCTTGTATCACCGGATAAGATGTATGCTTAGTCACCAAATTCTTTCCAACTGAACCAACCACCTTGAGGTACGCTTAAAAAATGTAACTCAATCGAACGCCTTAGGATTTATGAATTTAGGTTGATCCCAGTAGTTGAACTCTTAGCTCATGGTCCACTTGTTGGTGCTGTCTTCACACAAAATTGCTTCACAGAATCCCTCTGTAAGGCTAACTCCTATGGGCTAGATTGAACTGCTAGATTGGCCAAAAAGTGTTGCAAATCAAGAAAAAAGTATGGGAAAAAAGTTAACACTGATAGTTGATAGTTCTCTCTCCTAACAAGTGCTCGCAGTTCAACTATCAGCTAGTTTCAAAAGCTGAACCATTCAGCGCTAAAAAAGTAACCAAAATGCTGAACCGTTCAGCGCTATATAATTTTTTCTCATGGAGAGAGAGGAAAAGATGGAGAGAGAAGGAAAAGAGGGAGAGAGAAAGAGTAAAAGAATGAGAGTGAAAAGAAAAAGAGGGAGAGAGAAGCGTGGAGAGGGAGGAAAAGAATGAGAGAGAGAAGAAAAGAAGAGAGAGAAACGTGGAAAGAGAGGAAAAGAAGGAGAGAGAAATAAAATAAAATTATGAGCGCTGTTTGGTTCAGCGTTCAACGCTGTTTGGTTCAGCGTTTCTCTGCTAGATTCGCCATCCCATAGGACTTAGGAGGTTGCCCATGTTGACGTGGATGGCCAATCTAGCAGCTAGATATCTAGCCCATAGGACTAAGCCTAAGGTCTCGCCATTTCTACTTGTGTAGAGAGTTGTTTTTGACTATTACACTTATCACCCAACTTCTACTAGCATTAGAATGATCAAAATATTAATCCAATTGTACACTTGGACAATCTAGTAATCAATCATAAACCCTAGATATAGAAAAGACAATTGATAATATGATAAAAACTTTGGATAAACTTGTATAATAATTAAGCTTCACGCCCAGAACATAGAATTCATCCTAATCAATAAAGTTTAGCCTCTCATGTTTACATCAAGTTTCCGGTTTCCCCTAAAGGGTAAACCCTAAAATATGGATGAAGAACAAAAGTGTATTATGAGATGTAAAGATATTTTTAACTTAGGTTAAGAAGTCCTCTTTTATATAGGCATCCAAGTAGTAGAAGTGCCCGTGCATTCCGCGTCGAATAAGGGTTGCCAAAAGTAGCCGAATTTCCAAAATAAATCATAATTCATGACCCAAGTCTGGCCGAGAAAAAAATGGCTAACACAACTAATGGGCTTCGCACTAGATTAACAGAGTCCAGCCCGTTCTGACTTTGGCTTGTCAGTCTACCAAAACTGACAGTCAAACTTCTCCTCAATCCCGTTTATCCTCGGACTATTATCCTCTCGACCCTGTGTTTTCCTACGGTGGGAAGAACACCACCGTAAGCCTCCCTATAATTAGATTCGGTTGTAATACCAGTACGTAACTTGTCCTGACTTTTCATACGGTTAGGTTTCATACCGTAGAAAACTCCATCTTCTTTTTGTGGTTTTATTTCTCGGTTCCCTTGTTTCTTTTTCCATGCACTTCCTTCTCCATCTCTCTCAATCCTTCCTCTTCACTTCCAAACCCAATCTGTAACTTCATCTTCCCTGTGACTCAAACTCGAGCTCAACTCTACTCCCAGTTCAAGCATCAACCTCCTTCCCTGACCTTAAATGAAATCTCCATCACCTCCAGTCCATGGATAATCCCCTTTCCAACTCGAGAATTCACGGTAACACAACACCATCATTAATCCATCCTCCGTCAACTGCTAATCACGATTAACATTTCATCACAGGATCGACTACATTCCATCTCTCTCTCTGTTGTTCAACTCCATATTTGTCTCATCTTCTTCTTAGATTCGACCCAACAGACCTCTTATCGATCAATGGCAGCACCACCAATCTTCACTACAATCACCAAGCATACCCTATTCTAGCCATCTCTGCCATCAACCATAGCAGTAAACTTGATCAACCAAATGCTTTCTTCTCGACAGTCACCACCATACCCATCTCGATCCAACCATCATTACTGCCTTCGAGCTTCTTAGTCCATCTTCATCAATGATAGCAGCCAATCCAAATCTTCCATTTTCACCGCCGATGGCAGCAAACTCATTTCCTGCTGTTGGAGAAAATAAGTTTAAATTAAAAGGTTTTATGCTCTTGGTGTGGTTTGATCTAATGACCTAAGGGTCTAAGGATACTCACTCATTTTTGGGTGAATGAAGTGGAACCTTTAGTCCACATTGTGGAAAACTAAAGAGGAGTCAAGCACTATATAATCATACACTTATGTATGAATTGTAAAACGTGGAGTGGAGCGGGTGGGCAAAAATACATATTTTTACCCATGCGATATGCGCGCATGCCATGCACCAAGTCCCTTTTATACACGTGAAGGACCAGAATATCGCGACAGCAATACTTCGCGAGAGTAATAAACAACTACATTGCGAAGGTGTCGCAAGGAAATAATTTAAATGACGCACCAGATGACGATAAGCTTAACATAAGAAAAGTATGAAGACTTGGCGAGATTTAGGAGTGTGCGATCTAACACTTACATACTTGCAATGCTTCGAAGGATTCCGAAAATAAGGGACGACTTAGAGTGTCATCCACTATGCAATACCCTATATAAAGGGTGGAGTAAGTCTATTGGGGAGGGTTCTTTTCTGAATTGTTAAGCAAGTCATTAGGAGAGAGAAAATTAAGAGTGATTGTAATTTCTTTAGCTCTGTTCTACATTTCTTTGTAAACCTTTCAAGAAAATAATTAATAAAATATATTGTTACTCATCTTCAAATGGATTAATTAAACAAATTCGAGTGAGGGGTGTAGTGTGGGATTTCCTGCAACTACATATGCGCTGAAAGAGGGACTGAAGAAGATTGAAGATCGAAGAGTGCGCTTAAAATCGTTTAAATCAAGAAAATGAGAACGGAAAATGTTAAATCAGATGAGGTAGAGGAGTAAGAAACAAGGAATATAATGAAGATATGGAATACAATTCAATTACAAAAGCAATGGTTAATGAATTTCACGAAAATATTAGAGGAAGGATATATAAACGAGATTTTGAAGGAAAGAAGATTATAGAGGAGGAGAAGACATCGTCTTTGAAGGAATGGGAAAAGCAGAAAATAACGTTTACGACGGCGAAGTGCCTAGAGAAAGTTTGAATCATACATCTCCACTAGTGATCACGATAAATGCAAGAAAAAAGAGAAGAATCGGCAAAACGATAAGGAATGGGCAATAAATAGAACTTTGGTGGATACGGGGAGTTTGGTGAGTATCATGTTTTACCATACCTACAAAAAATTAGGATATAAAGATAAAGAAATGAGTTCCCCAAGGTATAATATCCATGGTTTTGGAAAATCTATAAAAGATTACCTAAAGGAGAGATAAAATTACGAATTTTACTCGGAGAAATTGAAACACAGTAACATTAAGTGTAGTGGATATGGAATCGCCGTACCACATATTGTTAGGGAGACCTTGGGTACATGCAATTAAAGGCGGTAAGCGTCAACATTCCATCGGTGCATCAAATTTCCTATGCCGAGTGGAATTGGTGAAATCGGAGGAGATATTGATAAAGGAAGAATATATCATCAAATCGAGTAAAGCATTATGAAGGGCAAGTGAAGAAGCGAAAAAGATCGCAAGAAGATGGTAAAAGCAGCTAAGAAAGAAGAAGAGTTTAGAATTTACATGATAAGAGCAAAAGAGGGAAAAGGAATACCTAGCGAAATCATGGGAAAAGGGAGTGAGTTCGCGAAGGAAATAAAAGGACCAACTCCTATGGGAGAACCAAGTCTAGTTATATCGCAGTAGAACAAACAAAAGAAGTGAATGTTGGAACCGAGGAGGAGCCTAAAATCTTAAAAATCAATACTTCTTTATATAAAGGAGGATGTTGAGGCTGACGTGGCGGCTCCATATTCACTCTCATCTTTCCTGTAAAAGTATGAAGCCATGTCATCTTATACGTCCATGTCATCACCCATATTCAAAAGATACATCCAAGTCATTATCACACCCATTCGTTGGCCCGGTCATGTTAATTTGGGATGATTTGCAGTACACATGGAAAGACACGTCGTTTCAGTTTATGGTTTTTATTAAGTGGATGTAACCCTTCGGATCATGTCATTAAAATTATTTGAAGGAAGCATTTTTGAAACGAAAGGTTATATTAAACACCCTTTAAAAACGGAAGTTTCACAAAAGAATATAACCCGAAGAATGCCCTGTGACGCAACGGTTTAAAAACCTTTTACCAAGCGATAAATCTCTTACAATTTAAACCAAACATTGTACTTCATTGACGGGGTTCAAGATTAGAGCGTCACATGCCGTGCATTGAAAAGAAAGAGTCCTGTTCTGGATAGAAGAGTCACCAATTCAAGAAAGAACGGTTTGAAACAGAGTCAGGAAGGTTGCAAGAAGTTTAATGACGGACGCGTCCAATTGTAAATTACTTAAAGTTATGTTCTACAACCACTGTTCTTCAATAATCGGCCCAAAAAAACTGAAACTCCCGTCTCTTTTTTTCTCCTTCATGATCCGGAATTTGGTGTTTTTGAAGCTTTTATATTGGTCGTGGTTTCATCAATAACAAACGAGAGAATGATAAAAATCACATAGCATTAACCCATCTACATTAAAGGTATGAAGTACCGTCTAAAATCATTACCATCTTTTGTTTTGTTTATGTTGACCTGATAAAATTATTAATTATGCCAACGTTGTTCTGTTTTCGTTTAATCAGCATTTTAGGAAAAGTTATGACAATAGTTCTAAATTAATATTGATGATTAAGGTAGGAGATGGTCTGATGATGATCATTATTGTTGGCGTTGTCCGGAGATGATCTTCTTTGGAGAGATTGGAGAGGTTAAAATAAGAAAATTAAATGGTAGGCTCTATAGAGAAGAAACACGATGAAGGTGGATGTGGAGAGGATTTATTAAATGGTAGGCTCTGTTAAAAGACACGTCTTTTGGTTACATTCTCTATAAATCTCAGGTTCGCCAAAATTGGGTTCACGGACACGAGAAGACACGATGTTAATAGTTTCGTTGAGAAATAGTGTAAAAGCAGATGCGGTTTCAATCTTTAAGGTCTTTCATGTCCAACTTGAGACTTGAGTCTTGGTTTATCCAAATGAATGAATTGGTTCTATTTTCATGATAAAGAAACCAATTGCTAAAGCATAGCAGATTTGGTGGAAGTAGTGAACACATGATCCAAATCAGTTTTAGTTAAGATTTGAAAGGAAACAAATTATCTGTCATTGGTTTTTTTTTTTCTTTGGACGCATTATGTGATCACTTTGATCGGTCCCTTTTATGACCAAAGAAGTGAAGAAATTTTGTGACCCTAGCCCGTGCATTTTGCACGAGATTGAAAATCCTTGTTGGGACTAAAATGGAAGTGGATGAAGAAAGAAGAACTGTTGATTTGTTGCGAGAGTACAAAGATATTTTCGCGTGGGATATGGATGAAATGCCTGGTATAGATCCATCAGTGGCTTGCCATAAATTAGAAATTGATAAGAATGTAAAACCATTTAAATAAAGAATTAGAAATATCGCGTGACATATCATCCTCAAATAGAAGAAGAATTGGAAAATGTTGGGCCTTAATCATTAGACAAGCAAAATATCCCGAATGGATAGCAAATATGGTTATAGCCCCAAAGAAGAAAAAGGAATAAGAATTTGTATAGACTTTCTGATCTAAACAAAGCTTGTCCTAAAGATAGTTTCCCATTACCGATATTCCACAATTGGTTGAAGCAACAGCGGAAATGAAAGGATATCATCTCTTGATGGATATAAGGGTTACAATCAAATTCCTCTCGAAGAAGATCAAGAACATACTTGCTTTCTTTGCTCCAAGAGGATTGTCTTGTTATACAAAAATGCCGTTTGGTTTACGAAATGCCAGGTGCGACATACCAAAGAATGGTGGAAAAGGTGTTCGAGATGGATACACAAAACATTAGAGGTATACGTAGATGATATGTTAATAAAAAGCAAAAGCAAAAGACCACATACAGGATTTGAAAGAAATTTTTCACAAATGAGGCAATTTAATATCAAAGTAAACCAGAAAATGTACCTTGGAGTCGCCTCTGGAAAATTTTTAGGGTACATTGTATCCAAAGAAGGAATTCAAGTCGACCCGGAAAAAGTACAAGCGGTTCGCGATATGCCAACACCGACGTAGTAAAAGATGTTCAAAAGTTAAATGGGTTGTTATCTTCGCTAGGGAGGTTCATCTCGCGGTCATCGACAAATGCAAGCACTTTTTCAATATCCTTAGAAAGGATCGAAGTTTAAATGGACAAGGATGAGTGCGAAAGCCTTGCAAGGAATAAAGGAACATTTAATGGATATATCAATTTTGCAAAAGCGAGAAGAAGGAGAAGAATTGTTGATCTATCTTACGACAACCTCGCATGCATTAAGTGCGGTGTTCTTGCGAGTGGACGCATGAGGTAGAAAAACCAATTTATTACATCAAAGAAAACTTTCAATGCTGCAAAAAGGAATTACTCAAAAATTGAAAAACTAATCTTGGCATTAGTTTATGCAACATTTAAGCTTCGTATATATTTTCAAGCGCATGTTGTCAAGGTGGTGACAAAAGTACCAATAGAATCAGTGATGAAGAATTCAAAGAGGTCGGGAAGAGTTGAGAGATGGAATGCTCAAATAAGTCATTGCAAACTCAAATATGAAATACTATCTTCGCCAAAATCACAGGGTTGTCATGGAGACTTTCTAGCACTTCCTTTGGAAGAGGATGAATCGAGTAGAAGAAATGATGGATGTGGAAGAAGAACATGGAGATCCAAAAAAGATTTGTTAAACGGAACCGAATAGATGGGAAATATTAGTAGATGGGTCATCAAATGGAGAAGGAAATGGAATAGGAATTGTTGTGATATCGCGGAGAGGGCAATAAAATAACTCTTTCTTTGATTGAGTTTGCATCAACAAATAATGAAACAAGAATATGAAGTTATAATACATGCTTTGCGATTTGCAATAGAAATGAAGTCGAGAATGTGAGGATTACTAGTGATTCACAATTGGCAATTCGCGAGATAAAAGAAGAATATGCTATAAAACGAATTGTCTTTGCAAAAATATAAGAAACTTGTTGACGAGTTATCGATGCGAGATACCAAGAATAAAGTGGAGACATATATCAAGGAGAAATAATAGGCTCATGACGCTTTTGCCTTTATATCAAGTATGATGACAGATCCGATTAGAAACATTACAATACAAACACTTTTGATGCCGTCAATTGACAAAGAAGAAGAACAAGAAACCGATGTAATGGTAGTAGAAGATGGAGCACAAAACACTTTGTGAAGAAGATTGGAGAGCAGAGCTTCATGCATATTTGATGACAGAGAAACACCAAGAAATAGATTAGAGACACATAAATTAAAAAGCCGTGCAACAAATTATGAATTAAGAGATGGAGTGCTATACCGACGATCTTTTAACGGGGCCTTCACTTAGATGCTTAACAAGAAAGGAAGGGGAAATCATATTGAAGATGTTGCATAGTGGGGATCTTTGGTAATCATAGTGGCGGAAGATCTTTAGCACATAAAGCAAAAATGCGGGCTATTATTGGCCATATATGCATGAGGACGCTAAACAAGTGTCAAGGCGTTATGAGGATTGCCAAAGGCATGGAAGAAAATACATGCACCAGGAGCTCCGTTAAGTTCTTCAACAAGTGTCCGGCCATTTGGAAAATGGGGTTTAGACATTATAGGACCATTTTTACCGAGAACGGACAGAGAAGATATTTAATCGCGCTACGATTATTTCACAAAATGGGCGGGTGGAAAGCGGTACAACACATTCGCGATAAGGATGTCTTTACTTTCATATTTGAGAATATTATATGCAGTTTGGGATTCCCCTTACGCTGGTATCCGACAATGGGAAACAATTTGAAGGACAAAATATAGAACTCCCCTTAATGCATTTTATACTGATGTGGAAAATCAACTCTCTATACCCGCAAAGCAACGGGCCCGTGCAAGCAACAAATAAAACAATCGTGAGACATACTGAAGAAAAAAGTTAGAAGGATACAATAAAGGATGGTGCGAACAAGTGCATAATGCAAGTATGGGCTTACAATACTACCGAGAAAAGAAGCTAGGATGTCCCCCTTCTTTTGACATATGGGGTTGAAGTTTGTACTTCCAACGGAAGTTATGATTCCAACAACAAAGAAAGAGGCTTGGGAGAAAAATTTAAGTGCGGGTAATATTCTAATTAAGTTGGATGAACTAGAAGAAAAAAGAGAAAGAGCATTACAACATATGGAAAATTATCGCGCCAAGATTGGCTAGGCAATATAACAAACGTGTCAAGATACGTGAATTTTAGCTGTGATTTGGTGTCAGCGAGAAACACCTATATATCAGCGAGAGAATGGTGGCAAGTCGGCAAGAAAATGGGATGGACCTTATATCATCAAGGAGATAGTTGGTACAGGGCATATAGATTGATGGATCCTGAAGGCAAAGATGTAGGACAAAAATTAAATAGGCCATGGAATAGATTATACCTTAAGAAATATTACCCATAGAAGATGGGAGAAATGGAATGAGCCTGTGATGTAATGTTTTTGCGACAGATAGATTGCGAGATTGAAGAAAATAGCAAGATTGTGCGAATATCTCGCAAACAATGTATGATAACAAAAATGAATGAGTGAGTGAATGGGACAAACCTTTATGGCGTACACCCTAGTTCGCGAATAATATTTCGTAAGAGGCAAATGTAAGACCTAAAGTGCGTCATATAAGGGGGTATCTCTTGACATGGCTCATTGAAAAGGTTACACCGCTCCTGGAACCTGAGTCATGGAGATTGGGGATAATAACATCCATCCGGGAGAGATACCTTGGATTTCCAACTATATAAGGTTATACCGCTCGGTTGGACGACCGAGGGTCTCTTCCAAGGAGTCGTATGACCAAGGCGCCGAGGTACACGAGTTGAGTCAAGAGTGCGGGGAGCATGGAACTTCCTTACCACTCTTGACAAGTCTTGGCACATGCTTTGCACTCGGCCTGAAGAAAACTCCACTTAGGGTGCAGTCTCGTAACCATAAGCCCTAGAGGTATAAGGGATAAGAGGTTGCGAAAACAACTGCTTGCTGTTAAGACCGGATGGGAGGAGCTAGTCTTGTATGGCCGATGTACGCCTCCTTGAAGGGGCAACCAGGGAGATGATAAGGGAGGCACCCTCCATATTAGGGAGCTGATAAGTGTCAAAAGACGCAAATGTCATGAGACTTTATTTTCGCAAGAAAATATAGGCTTGTCATATTTGTGCAATGATCCTGAAGAGGCAAAAATACTAACATGAAGGTGAGGCGAGATCAATGGGTTTTTTCATAAAATGAAAAACGTCCTGCGATTTCGTCGCAAAGCCGACAAATGTCATGGGATTTTATGTTCGCAAGAATATTTAAACTGTTATATTGTCGCAAGTACAATATCTACTTCAGAGGCAAAAATACTTGCGCAATGATAAGGCAAGGTCAATGGGTCATTACATGAAAATATTAAGGCGTCCGCGATCTTGTCGCGATGAGGATGGCAAAGTAAGACCTTTAACTAGGAAGGCAAAATAAGACCATACAATTAATGGTAAGACAAGATCAATAGGTTTCTTCATTGTGAAGAAATCCTCACATCTTGTCGCGATAATACATTTCAACAAAAATAAAGGTAAACAAACATGCTTGCGAGATTATAATTACGAGGCAAGATATATAGAGAAAGTAATAAGAGATTAATCATCGTGAATTTGTCCTCCAAATCAAAAGAAGTACTTTCAACAGAAATTCAAAAGCATCCTATGCAAAATGTCATCCAATTAAGGGAGTTTAAATAAAAATTACGAGAGAGAATTCAATTTTCCACATCAACTCTCGACAACAGGAGATGTTACTGGTTCTTCAACAATTTTATCACCTCTTTTCGCCAGTTGGACGATTTTCATCGAAGTTCCTTCGTTTGGATCCTTACTTTTGAAAATTTCATCAATAGCGACTTCTTCGCACTTGATAATCATAATCACTGTCGGAATTGGGAACTTCATCATCACTCACTTCCCGGAGGTGCAACAGATACGGATCAAGAGATTTAGATAGCAAAACACTATTCACAAGAACTTGACTTTAAGATGAAGTTGACGAAGGAGCGCTTCGCTGGTTTTTACTCTCTATATCTTTGTAACCGCACATATATTTGAATCTTCATTCTTCTCTCCGCGAGAATGCATAACGGAAGTAGTAAGCATTTTATTCTCCTTGCAATTTTTGAGTGGTCGATTTCAAAACGAAGGGAAGAATGAAGATTTTTCTCGGACTCATTGAAACAAAGAATAAAAGCAAAAATATTATAACAAACAAAAATTATGAAGCACCGATAAATGAAGAATAGATGAGGCAGCCAACTGCTATGACTACCTTCCTTTTGCGAGATAAGGTCTTGGGTTAATGCCGAACAACTATTTTCCAGTTGGTCCATGGCGATATCAAAGTTATCTCCAACTAATCCTTTCAAACGAGCTCAAGCAGATTTTTCTCGTTAGAGATAAGTGTGGCATTTTCTTTTCGCGAGGGAAGAATTGGATTTCTCCAATTGGGAACATTGATCCTTGAGTTGGTTTGCTTTTACACTTAAAGTTATTCTACCCCTGAATAAGTTTATTTTTCTCGATAGTAACTTCTTCAAGATTATTTCTCAGCGAGCGAAGAGATTGTTCTTGCTCTTTTTACAATTTTTTGACAAATATCATACTGTCTGCGAGTAAACCGACACCTTGTTTAATAAAGTTCGCTTCTCTTGAGAAAGAATTTCATTCTCATCGATAAAGTTTCAACTCTAAATTAGCTTTAGTCAAAGAATACGAGAGGCGAGATAAGTCAAGATTAACAAGTCATGTTTCTGAGCTAAATCAGCATTTTCCTTAGAAAGATTATCTATTTGGTCAACATCATATGTGTGGAGATTATCTAATTGGTTATATTGCTCCACCCAAGAATCTTTATCAGCTCGAACTTCTTCAACAGTAGATTCCAATTGATATATCTCCATTTTTCGTTTCTGGTTTAAAGCTTGAAGGGTGAACAAGGACTTGAGTACTCAAAAAAAAAAAAAAAAAAAAAAAAGTAGAGGCAAAATGTACCTTTTAAATCTTCATTCTTCTTGCAGATTGTCGCAATCCGGTGAAATGTTGAGAAGATTGTTCTTTAAGATCTTAACTTCTTGCTCCAAAGATGTTTGCGACACCGTGTCGAGCCAAAGTATTTATTCAAGGATTCAAAAACACAAGACTTGATAGGATCAAAGTGGAGGTTTTCTTGACATCGTTCATGGTGTCCGATAAAACTTTAAAAGCCACATCTATCCCTTCTAAGTTTTCTTTGGTAAGAGGGGTAGACTCGAAAGAGGAGGAAGGAAAAGATGAATCATTCTTGATCATAAGAATGCCGCTTGAAGAAGTCTCGATAAATAGGTGAAGGAGAAAGAGAAGTATTAAGAGAAAGAGTGGAGAGGGTACATTTTGAAGAATTTCATTCACGTAAAACTCGGGAATTGATTTATCCTGAGGATATCGCAGGAGAGGATGGATTATCTTGAAGAGAAGGGGTTGGTTTCTCTTGCGAGGCAATCGGCTGGAAGAGATGAATCGCTTTGCGAAGGCACAACAGAGAAGGAATAAGATTGAACCCAGGAAAGGAAACGGAAGGTGCGACAGGCTTAGAGTGGCGATGCCTCTTGGGAGATCTACCTTCATTTTGCCATCCTGCGAATTACAAGTTAAATAAGAAACAGAGGCAACAATATTGTTATTAAAAGGGTAAATGTTTTTTAAATACCTTGCCACTCGCAGGATGCTTTTTAGAAGCAAAGGATTTCAATTTTGAACCAAGAAATATTAGGGTTCTTAACGGTGAATTTGGAGTCGGTTTGTCTTTCAAATAAAAATGGTGGGAGAAACATTAAAAGAAGAGCAATATTCAAATAAAAGACTACAATAAAAGAGATCAATCATGAAGTAATCAAAATTGGTGAAATCAACACCTTGATGCCATAGAAACAAGTAGCGCAAAAGAATTAAAGCAGAAGACAATGAAGGAAAACGAGAAAAAAATGGAACAATAAAGAAGATGAAGTAAAAGAAGATAATTTTCAAAGGAATTCCTCTTTAAATAGACAAGAGAAGGGTAACCCACGAACCTAAAAAAAATAAAATTTTAGATACGTGTAAACAAACATTCCTAAATTCACGGAATCTTGTCGGTAAAAGAAAACGAACAGAAATTAAACGGTGGCGACATATCGAAACATTAGTTCTCATGACATTCTCTACCTCGCAGAGAATACATGAGAAGAGGCAAGATGTAGGACTGCAATATCGCGATGAAAGAATACTTCATGGCGAGAGTAATAAACAACTACATGCGAAGGTGTCGCAAGGAAATAATTTAAATGACGCACAGATGACGATAGCTGTGAACATAAGAAAAGTATGAAGACTTGGCGAGATTTTAGGAGTGTCGCGGTCTAACACTTACATACTTAAGCGATGTTCGAAAGGATTCCCGAAAATAAAGGACAAAATACTTTAGCTGTCATCCACTATGCAATACCCTATATAAAGGGTCGAGTAAGTCTGTTGGGGAGGGTTCTTTTCTGAATTGTTAAGCAAGTCATTAGGAGAGAGAAAATTAAGAGTGATTGTAATTTCTTTAGCTCTGTTCTACATTTCTTTGTAAACCTTTCAAGAAAATAATTAATAAAATATATTGTTACTCATCTTCAAATGGATTAATTAAACAAATTCGAGTGAGGGGTGTAGTGTGGGATTTCCTGCAACTACAACACGGATTTATTTTTGGGCGAATTTTTCTTTAGGAAATTAATTCCAAACTTATTTATTAAGAGTTTTATTTATGGTAAATTCCTTTTACTTGTTTTTGAAGAAAACCAAAACCTAACTTGATTTGCAAGTAGTTCATCCTATAAATACAACTCGAAAATCTGTTTTCTACACACTGAAAAATTCTTCTTTTATTCTAGGGTTTCTCCATACGTTTTTACCTTCATCCTCGTTCTTTGAGTTAGAGAGAGGGTAACTTGCGTTGTGCTAACTCAAGTTATATCGGGCGCTTATCCTGGACACATCTTCGCTGTGAGGGGTTTAGCATTACTCAACTCGAGTATACCCGAACTAATGTGTTAAGGACAACTTGTTGAACCTGTGATTCTGCCCTCGATAAGTTATTTCGGTAGAGTTATTTCGCATTAGTTCTTTACATATTATTTTGATACATCTAACGTGTTGTTCATTGTTGCAAGATTCCAACAATCTTAACACATTAGTATTCCTTGTAACAATGGGAAATAACGGCATTGAAAAACCACATAAGTTTAACGGAAAGGATTTCAAGAGATGGCACCGAAGATGTTGTTTTTATCCGAGCCATCATGAATCGGATTATGTACTTGTTCCAATCAAGAATTGATGAATGTCAAGTTTTGAACGAGGAGGAGCTCGCGTATAACAAGAGGTCAAATTTTCTGGCTAAAAATCATATCATGAATGGTTTGGAAGATGCGATGTATGATTTTTACAACGCTAAAGATAATTTCAGTGCTTATGATTTGTGGACTGCGTTAGAAGCGAAGTACCAAGCTGAGACTGCAGGGAGCAAGAAATTTCTGGTGGCGAAATTTATGGCCTTCAAGATGACGAATGATAAGCCTGTTGTTGATCAATTCCTCGAATTTCAACAAATAATTGATCAGATTCTTGCTAAAGGTATGGTCATTGATGAGACGTTTCAAGTATCTGCGGTGATTGAAAAGTTACCATCTTCTTGGTCGGAGTACAAGAAAAAGCCGAGACATGAAACTGGTGAGATCAACATGGTTGAATTGGGAAAGAAGATTCAATGGAAGAGATGTTGTGCACCAAAGACAAGAACGTGTCATCTGGGGGACATGTCTAACAAAGCTCATATGTCCAACACAAGTCATCCAAAGTCGAAAAGGTGACAACAACAATCGCAACTCGAAGCATGGACCTAACAAGAAAGGTATGTTTCCGTAAAACCAAACCTGGCATTACTAAAATTAAAGGTCCTTGTTGGGTATGTGGAAATACTGGTCATATGGCAGTTCACCTGTAGACAACGTAAGGATGAGAAGAATAATGCTAACTTGGCCGAGAAGAACAAAGACGAAGTTTTTAACGTGGTGTCCTGGTTAATTTGGTTACCAATGTGATGGGCTGGTGGGTAGACTCCCGGGAGCTACCAAGCATGTTTGTGGGAACAGAGACCTGTTCACCTCCTACCGCAGGGCAGAGGAAGGCGAGAAACTCTATATGGGTAACTCATCCGCATCGAGGTTGCGGAAAAGGAAAGGCTCGGGTCTCAAGCTCACATCCGAAAGACTCTCTACATTGAATGAAGTTCTTCATGTTCCAGACATCTGCAAAAATCTTGTTTTCTTGTTCTGTTTTAGATGATAAGGGTTTTAAAGTTACAATTGAGTCTGGCAAACTTATAGTAACTAAGGGCAATGATTATGTGGGTAAGGGTTATAAGACCGGGGGTCTATATAAACTTAATGTAACTGTCCTGAATTGAAATTGAATGATTCTTCTCACATGTGTGTGTGTGTGTCATTGAACGTTTGGCATGGTAAACTTGGTCATGTAACTATAAATCAATGCATAAATTGGCTAGCGTAGGGTCGCATACCAAATTCACTTTAGATAAAAAAAAAAAATCATATAAGTGTGAGATTTGCGTAGAATCTAAGCATGCTAAGAAATCATTCAATAAGAATGGCCAGAGAAACTCTAAACCCTTAGATTTAATCCACTCGGACCTGAAGTTGATATGAAGTCGGTTCTAAACAAGAGGTGGTAAGAAATGGTTTATTACTTTTATAGATGATTGTACGAAGTACGCCATGTTTACTTACTTCTTAGAGGGAAGGATGATGCCTTGAAGCCTTTAAGATATAAAAGTGAAGTCGAAAACCAATTGAATACTACCATTAAAACTATTAAATTCTGACCATGGTGGTGAGTATGAAATTCATAGAGATACTTGGTGAAGAACATGGCATAATACATGACTACAACCCTCATTCACCTAAATCCAATGGTGTAGCTGAACGTAAGAACTGCACTTAAGGATATGATGAATGCCATGTTGATTAGTTCAGGATTACCTTCGAATTTGTGGGGGGAGGTTATCCTCTCCGCCAATTACATCCTGAACAGTACCCTTTAAAGGATCGAGATAAAACTCATATGAGTTATGGAAGGTAGACAACCATCTTATGATTACTTCAAAGTGTGGGGGTGCTTGGCTAAGGTGGGCATCCTCCTCCTAAGAAAATAAGATAGGACCCAAACCGTTGATTGTGTTTTATAGGGTATCCCGACATTCTAGTGCTCATAGGTTTATGAAGGTGAGTTAGAAATTTCTGACATAGGGTTGAATACTATCATGGAGTCTAGGGATGCTGAGTTTTTTGAGAATGTTTTTCCTTTGAAACGTGATTCTCGAAAGATGTTTAGATGATCCCTGGGATTTGCCTTCAACTAGTTAGCTCTGAGTTACCTTTAGAGAAGATGGACCGTATAGAACCTAGAAGAGGTAAAAGGGTTAGAATTGAGAAAACCTATCCTGGTTGCATAACATACCTAGCCGAGTCTGATCATCAGACTTATAAAGAAGCCATGACTTGTACAGAAGCTCCTTGGTGGAAAGAAGCTTCTTTAATGAAATGGATTCCATCCGAGAAAACAAGATGCTGAACTTTTAGATTTACCTCCGTGGTGTAAGGCCATAGGTTGTAAATGGATTTTCAAGAGAAACGTAAGATAGATGGAACTCGTTGAAAAATACAAGGCTAGGTTGGTAGCTAAAGGCTATAGACAAATGAAGGTATAGATTTCTTTGACACATATTCACCAAAATGAGTAGAATAGCTCCATTAGGATGTTAATTACATAGCTTTCCGGTCCATAATTTAGAGATACATCAAATGGATGTAAAGACAGCGTTTCTTAATGGTGAGTTAGATGAAGAAATTTATATGGAACAAACCCGAGGGCTTTGTAGTTAAATGTTGTGAAAAAGAAAGTTTGTAACCTTTAAATCTTTCTTTTATGGTTGAAACAAGCACCCAAATGCTGGTGCATGAGAAATTTGATCATGTGATTTTTAGTGGTTTTAAATTAATGAATCGATAAGTGTGTTTATACTAAACTTGTCAAGGATGCATGTGTGATTGTATGCTTGTATGTTGATGATATGCTTATACTAGGTACAAACATGGATGTTATTAATTCCACTAAGAAATGCATGAATGAGAACTTTGACATGAAAGACTTAGGCCCGTGATGTCATATTAGGGATGAAGATTAGAAAACTTCTAATGGCTATAGTCTGGAGTTTGTCTCATTATGTTGAATCCATACTTAAGAAATTTAATCAGTTTAATTGTAAACCTGTGTGTACTCAGATGATTCTAATCGTTTATCAATAAGAATAAGGGTGTAGGAGTTAACCAACTTGAATACTCAGAGTCATAGGAAGTCCGATGTATTTGATGAATTGTACGAGACCAGACATTGCTTATGCTTTGTAAGTAGGTTAAGGTATACTTGTAATCCAGGGCAGATACATTGGGATGCACTTATTAGAGTGCTAAAGCACTTGAAGTACACAATGACCTTTAGTTTGAATTACGAAGGATATCCTAGCCGTCATGAGGATTTTACGATGCAAAGCTTGGATAACGGATCGGAGGATTCTTCAAGTCTGTTTAGGGATATGTATTCACTCTAGCGAGTGCAATGTATCTTGGAAGAGTTCCAAGCAGAGCATGTGCAGCTCGTTCAATATGGAATCGGAGTTTATTGCGTTAGATAAACGGGAAGGAAGTAGGAATAGTAAGAAACTTTTAGAAGATATTCTCT
>JAJJWW010016965.1:0-127106 GCA_023531295.1 Papaver armeniacum | reverse complement strand
TTTCAATTATAAATATAAACAACATAAGGCGGGAAAAAAATAACACATACACTAGAAATTTTGTTAACGAGGAAACTGCAAATGCAGAAAACCCCCGGGACTTAGTCCAGATTTGAACACCAAACTGTATTAAGCCGCTACAGACACTAGCCTACTATCATAACTTTGGACTGGAATATAGTTGAGACCGAATCTACCATCACAACGATTTATTTACAGTCACGTTCCTTACGCCTGTTGAATCTCGCAAGACTATGCGCAATCGATTCCCTTAGCTGGCATCCGTTACAGCCTAAGAGTTGCTTCAACTCAATTAAAGACTTTAAACCAAAATCCTCCTCCCACAGATAAGCCTATATGTGATTTCCGTTCTGATCAAAGATCAAGGTAAGGTAGAAAATCGATTGCAATCGACAAAGTCTAGCAAACCTCAAAATTCGGTTTTATGACTCCCGAAAAGCAGCCTAGATTATTATTCACCTCACAAGTAGAAACTTGTAGAATCACAAAGTCTTAGATGACGAAACTTTGTGATTTCTATCTATCTTGTTTGATAGAGCTAAAGGATCAATAATCAAAACATAATCAGGATACACTAACTATCAAGATAAAGATAGTTGGACATGGCTTCACGAATCCCTAGTTGAAGTCATTTTAGTCGCTAATCATAAAAAGGTTTTAAAGGAAAGGACGACTCTAGTTTACAACTAGGACACATAAGAATAGTGTCAGGGATTCAAAGATCCTAGTATTTTGAGGTTATCCTTATATAATATTTTCAAGATCAAGGTTGCTTTAGATTTAAGCTAAGGTAGCTTTGGAGTCAAGCAATCAATAATCATCGTTAGATGAAAAACTTGACTTGAGATTAACATAACAAAATATACACTATGGTTATGATGAACAGTAACCGAACCGTGTACAATATTTAGTTCATGAAAGGTTAGCCGAAACTAGCCAACAATGATAAAACTTAACTAGGGATGTACAAAACCGAACCTAAAACTGTACCAACCGAAACCGTTAAAATATTAACTGAACCGAAGTGAAACCGAATCCTATGGTTTAGGTTTAGATTGTCGATTCTAGGTAACCGACATACCCAGCCAATTCACGGTTTCTATCCAAAAAACCATACCGTACTAACCGAAACCGACATCTTATAAGTTATGAATAATATCACCGTTAGATGTTAGATATCGATAGGTAGTCCAAACTAATCTTATCCCTCAGTTTTAGGTATTAGATGATTACCTTCCTATCTTCCTTTTCATTTCTTCTTCGCCGCGAGCAGTAGTCAATAGAGGCAGAGCACCATTCCAGATTCCACTACTACCTTACTCTTAATTCGCTCTTTGCAAGGATTTTCTTTCAACTATTCTTCAACATAAGCCATGATCTACCTTTTATTTTTGTTTGTTTAATTATGCTAGGAATAGGAATGAATCTATATATCTGGGGTTTCTTTTTTTAATTTTTCTATTCAGTTTTTGCATGTCTATTCTGTAAATAGATTCATAGAGGATGTTAATTCATCTTTGATTTCATTATCTTTGACGCCGGTTGATCTTGATCCAAGTACCTTAGGGTTACATGTTAAGGTTGTTCTTCATGGTTACATGTTCTAAACTCTCATTTCAATCATTGAAACATTCTTAGAAGACGACAATAGATGTCACACAACTATTAGCTCCAAAGCAATTTTCAAGTGATCGAATGATCAATACGAAACATTCCGAGTCTACACCAAATGATTGCATCATACAAATCATGTAAGATGTTATAAGGCAATTTTCACATGATCATCTTTTGACTTTCTTCAAGAATAAAAGATGAACTTGGTTAAAGAGAAAACTTACCAACACATATTTCGAGAAATAGATAAACGAGATAAACTCAGCTCGAAATATCAAATGTGTATAATTGAAGTCTATATAGCAATACAACTTTTGTCTCAAATAGGAGATAGAGTAGATAGACTTTTGAGTGATAGATGAGTTCAAGTCTCCACATACCTTTTGTTGATGAAGTTCCACAAGTTCCCTCGAGTATTTCTTCGTCTTCATTCGATGAACGCTGTGAAATCTAAAGCTCAACTATACATTCTATCCTAATCCGAGATTTAGCTATAAGTAGACTAGAAATCAAGACTTATAGTTTTGGCAACTAAACTTGACAAACAAGCTTGAGATAGCAACGCTTGCGAGTTCGACTGAGCAGTGCTCTAACATTTTCTATTGTGATTGAGTAATATCTTCTTTAAGATTTGCTCGAGATTTATTCTCCGATAGGCAAGATAAAAAAGTAGTCACAAACATCTTCGTCTCATCGTTTGTGATTCCATAATATCTTGTTTCGTTAATCGATTAAGATTATTGTGAGGTGATTGATATTACTTGGTTGTTCTTTGGGAATATAAGTCCGGTATATCAATTGGTTCCTGTTCACCTTGATTTATCAAAAGACGGAACAAAACTCATAGGTATTTCTATGGGAGATAGATTTATCTATTCAATAGACTTTTCTGTGTGATACAGATTTGTTTATCAAGTCTTCGACTTTGGGTCGTAACAACTCTTAGTTGTGGGTGAGATCATCTAAGGGAATCAAGTGCGCAGAATCCGGCGTGGTTCTAGAGGCGTAAGGAACGCGACTGTACCTTGATCAGTGTGATATTGGTTAGGGCTCGACTACATTCCAGTCCGAAGTTAACTTGGAGTAGGCTAGTGTCTGTAGAGGCTTAATACAGTGTGGTGTTCAATCTGGACTAGGTCCCTGGGTTTTTCTGCATTTGCGGTTTCCTCGTTAACAAAATTTCTGGTGTCTGTGTTATTTCTTTTCTGCATTATATTTTCTATATAATTAAAATATCACAAGTTGTGCGTAGTTCAATCAATTAGATAATCCAAACTTTGGTTGTTGATATAAATTGATTGACACTTGAACAATTATCTTTGGTACCATTCAAGTTGTTTCACATAATAATCAGGCTCGCGGATTTCTATCTGTTTGATTTGTTGTTTACATTGTGAAACAGAGATACAACTCTTGGATATATTGCCATTGATTGAGTTTGACTATCTCGTTGATTCTCTTGGAATTATATTGGAGTTTTTCCATAAAGAAAGAAATATTGAGTGAGGTTGTTAGACCCCTACTTTTTCAATTGGTATCAGAGCAGGTAAACATGTTTAAGACCTCATAAGTCTGTGTTTGTAGCGATCTGACTCTATGGATAGTTGTGCTATCTCTGATAAACGCATTATCAGAAATAATAGTTTTGTTTCTATGAAATCTGTTAAACAGAAAGATTTGTCAATCTCGAATATAGATGAACATTATGCTCCAATGAAACAAACTAGCACTGATAAGTGTTACTCCGATTACCTTACAGACGAGTCTGACTCTGATGTAGAAAGGGAAGCAGCCAAAGAGAGTGCATTATTTCTAAAACTTGTTAGAATCCAGTCTAATAAAATTAATTGGTTGAAACACAATGTCAATGCTCAAATTGGTATGATAAATGCTCGGGACTCTCAATTAAAGGTTCTTTGCGAGGAAAACGCCTTAGTCTGCTCTTCACGAACCCTACTCGAGGCGAAACTCAAAGAAGATGCCTTGAAATTGAATGTATTTTAAATAAACTCTCTATTCAAGGACATTTCTATAGAGTCCACCATACCAATCGCTTCGACCTGACTGAGAACCTTCGGTTCCTTAAGCTAAATCACAATCCCTTCCCATTGGTAAAGATGTGCCTGTATTTTGCCTCTAATTAAGGAATCACTACACCTCATGGAAGGGAAAAATCTCCTAACTATGGTGTTAAGCTTTGTTCATTCAAATCACTTAAGTGATCAAAATGTCTGTCTCTTTTGTGACTCAAAAGGACTTGTCAACGGAAGAGCAAATCCAGGTTGAATGACAATCACATTATTCGTCTTAAACACACCTTAGATTTAATTCTTAATGGTGTAACTGACATTTGTATGTCTAAACCAATTGGTTTTAGTACTTGCCCTGAGAATTCTACCAGGAAAGTCAGTTCGATTTGTTCCTCGAATGTTCATGCTTGTAATAGTAATCTTAACACAAATCGTCCAAGAAGATTTCAAAAAGGATCTTCTTCGGTTAAAAATGGAGATGTTGTTCTTGATGTGAATAAGGTACCAAAATAATGAAGCAAAAGTGGAGATGTGAAAGACAACCTAAATTTGATAATTGAAGGATACAAAGAGCTCATCAACAAGTTGTCAAATTCCTCAGACAAAATCCTTCAGTAAGAATCCATACCACGCATATTATTTTGATGTTAGTAAGTTTTATGATAACTTTTCACATCAAAAAGGTTTTCCTCCTAAGATTAGGAAAAAGAGGATTAACTATAAACAACATTATTTGATGAGCTCAAAGCTCATACTTGTGCTAATTAATCACAAGGTTGAAATCTCACTCACAAAAATCCTGATTGGGTGAGGTATGATCAGGTATACTTGTTGGAAAAATGTCCTCTGATTTGTCAAGCTATTTTCTTGTCGTTCTTAGCCGGATTATCAACTGTAGAAATTTTTTGCACAAGTATTATTGATGCTTGTTCGTAGTTTCTTTTATTTCTCCATTTTTTTTTGGGATTATTTGTTATTATCTTACTTTAAATTTTTCTCTTGGGAGAATATATAATTTATTGAGCTAAGATTTGTGAAAATATTCACTTAGCAAAATATTGCTTAGCAAACTATTCGTTCAATGGGTCAAGGTTGTTTTCGTACGGGTACCCGTATTGCTTTTCACGAACCAACAATAGAACCCTAAAATTGTCCTTAAAACCATTTATATATCCTTCCTATTGAGCTGAGTTATCTAACTCTAGGATTTCTCTTCAAGAATGTCTTCTCCTCCTTGCTCTTGGGACGTACCAGAAGACTTTGTTGATAATGCATTATATTTCGATTTCAATGAGAAGAAGAGAAGAACCATTGTAGATGCTGACGAACTCAATTCCAATGTATCATGTTATTATGCATATACTCATCAATATGGTGAAAAGGAAGAGATGGTCTCTTCTGAAGTGGTTCATGATTTTCTCAAATACTTTGAAAAGGCAAAACGGCAATTCGGTGATACTATGAAAGGCCTTGATGTGTTACTGTTGAGTTGAAAAAGGTTAACTCGACCTTGTTCTCATGAAACACATGTTAAGGATCTTCTAAATGAGGATATCTTCACTGAAGATGCAGTTGATGCTGTGAATCACAAGCTTAAAGGTCTTGAAACTTGTAAAGCTTCCGAACGTGAACTTTGATGATTAACTTGTGATCGGTTTCGTTTTTGAGTAGTTTTTATTCTTATTTTTTCTAGGAAAATTCTTATGAGAATTTATTCTTGTGTTTTAAGAAGGATAACTAGGGTTTGGAATAGCAATTATTAAGAGTACACATAGCTATTGCCAACGATTTTCATCTTGCAATGTTTTTAGATTTATTTATTTAAATTCTAAAGTTTATTTGGAAGATGATTTTTCAGTATTGGTTTCATATATTGCAAAAAATAATAATATGGGATATGTGTGTTTGCGTCTGTGAACTATGATTGTCCCATATACATCAAAAGTTAAGTCTATTGTATGTATTTATGCAAATATTGATGAAAAATATAATGAACTTTTGATGACAAAGATTAAGTCTATGATATCATTATGAAAATATTGATGGAAAATAGAATGAACCTTTGAATATTCCGCAGTATTGATCTTTCCCTGATCCACTTTATGTGAAAGTACTGTGTGGCTCCGTAAGTTCTCTTATGTTGAGCATTTCCGATTAAATTAATCATGGGCTCTCTTGTGGTTAATTTAATTGAGTTTTCTGGATACAAATTCATGTTTCATGTAATTTGTTAATGTCCAAACAAATCATTTTTTTCTCATGAAAGTAAGGTCGCTCTTGTTGTTCCTTTGGGAATGACATTTTATGAGGGAGAGTTCTTAATTGAACTTGTGCTTAATTGCCAAATCTTTGTGGGGAGTGCGGTTGTGGAATATTTTAGGAATTATCTTGTATCTTTAAAAACTCCTTGATGAATACACTAAGTTTCGACTATGTGAAATCATCGAAACAAAGTTGATATGTTTTCTCTTTTAGTCATGAAGTATCTCTATGAGAATTTCATTATGATCCCGCTAGCTTTCGTACCTTTGCCAATTTATATTGACAAAAAGGGGGAGAATTATTGTGTAGTTCACACTACAAATACATATGGTTTACGGATCATTATGTAAGGGGGAGTGGTTTTCATTGTGAGATGAAGTATTGACTAAGGGGGAGTGATACATATCACCATAATATTATTGTCAAAGTTCTGATACAATTGAACTTTGATGCTGCGTAATAATACTATGACACTGTATAAAAATGATTGAGAACAACTGTTTTCTTATTTTTATATCTACGGATCTTCAACAACTATGATACTGAGTTGAACACGTTCAGAATTACTGGAGTACTTGGAAGTGACGAAGATTTCGAGTAATGTTGAAGAACCAAGGAGATCAAGCATTTGGATGAGAAGCTACAAAGTTTATTTAGTTTGTAATCCATATGTATTGATAGTTTTGTCACTAAATTGACAAAGGGGGAGATTTTTGGAGCACTGCTCGGTCGAACTCGCAAGCGTTGCTATCTCAAGCTTGTTTGTCAAGTTTAGTTTCCAAACTATAAGTATTGATTTCTAGTCTACTTATAGCTAAGTCTCAGATTAGGATAGAATGTGTAGTTGAGCTATAGACTTCACGAAGTTTATCGATTGAAGACGAAGAACTACTAAAGGGAACTTGTGGAACGTCATCAACAAAAGGTATGTGGAGACTTGAACTCATCTATCACTTGGAAAGTCTATTTCTATTTTATCTCCTATTGAGACAAAAGTCGTATAACTATATAGACTTCATTATACACATTTGATATTTCGAGCTGAGTTTATCTCGCTTATCTATTTCTCGAAATATGTGTAGGTAAGCTTTCGCTTTAACCAAGTTCATCTTTTATTCTTGACGAAAGTCAAAATATGATCATGTGATAATCTCCTGGTAACATCTTACATGATTTGTGTGATGCAATCATTTGGTGTAGACTCGGAATGTTTCGTATTGATCATTTGATCACTTGAAAATTGCTTTGAAGCTAATGGTTGTGTGATACATCCATTGTCGTCTTATAAGAATGTTTCAATGAATGAAATGAGAGTTTATAAAAAGTATCCATGATTGGATATAAGCATAGTATGCATACTTGCATATGTGTAGGTCCAAGTCCAGGAACCATAGTAGGCGTACCCATATGCGTACTGGCGTAAGTTCAAGTTCCGGAATTCAATTGAGTTTGGAGGTATGCGTACATGTTCGCATACTGGCGAACCCAAACTAAGTCCGGCCACTTAAGTATGAGTACTCGTTTGCATACTTGAGTAGGTTATGTTCTAAGATCGGTTTGTTCATGAACTAATACATTTATATATTAAGGAATGCAATCTTTTGCAAACCGTGGCTATAATGTTCATGAAATGATTCGAGTGAATCAAAATCGATTTTGCTTCAATTGTGTCTTGTATATTTCTATGATAATATAAAAAATTGAACAACTCTCTTACTAGTTTCATTTGAGTCATTTGAAATACTTGTGATAAAGATGAATAAGCTTGATATGAAAGTGTTCACGTTTAGGTACGATTACCCTTATCTAAATGTAGGTGCATTTCATTTTTGTATGACAAGCTAAGTTCGATCTAACAGTTGAAAGATATTAGCTTGAATCTAATTAGGTTTTCATCTAACGATGAATATTGAATGTTTTTTTACCAAGGTAGCATTGATTGCAAACCCTGATTTGGAGACTATATAAGGGACTACTTTAGCAACTGGGAAACCTAATCCCCACACCTCCTGTGTGATACTAGTTGCGACTAGAGTCGATTCTCCTTTAGCCTAGGTTTTTCTAAAACCATCAGGTTAACGACTTAAAGACTTCATTGGGATTGAAGCCATACCCAACTATTTTCTCTGTAGTTACGTGTTCTGATCTTGTTGTTTTCTATTGTGATTGGGTACTATCTTATTTAGGATTTGCTCGAGATTTATTCTCCGATAGCCAAGATAAAAAAAAGTAGTCACAAACATCTTCGTCTCATCGTTTGTAATTAGAATCCTAATGAAATCTTCAAGTCGTTAACCTATAATGGTTTTGGAAAAATCTAGGTTTAAGGAGAATCGGCTCTAGTCGCAACTAGTATCACAATGTAAGTGTGGGGATTAGGTTTTCCAGTTGCTAGAGTTCTCCCTTATATAGTCTTCAAATCAGGGTTTGGTAGCTTAGTAACAAAGCACTCAATATTCACCGTTAGATAAAAACCTGATTTAAGATTCAAGCTAAGTTTGCTTAAAACCAAAGTGATATAGAGGACAGCGGAAGCAATATGAATTAGAACTTGAGTAACGATTAAAACAAGGAGAATCCACTCCTAAGCAGTAACACAACATCAATCCAGGAGCCTAACAACTCTAATCCAAGAGTTACAGATAAACAAGGTTTATAACTAATATTGAATCAATAATATGAATAGAGATAATTGAGCCAAAGTTGTTTACAAGAGATAAACCAAATGGTACTTATAGTACTCAATAAACCCTAGCATAGTCTTAACCTAAGACTCTTACCAAACTTAACAAAATCCTGCATATCTAATACCTAACAAGAAAAACTAATATCCTTTAATATCTTCCCTTTTATTCGACCCCTAATTAAACAGGGAGAGATATGCAAATCCTGCGATACTTAGGAAACTCCATTAGCCACGTCCCATATCAGGCTTCCCTACTGTGACTAAACTCGTCCCGAGTTTACCTCTATTACCGTCACCAACCTTATCATTGCCACAGTTGCCAGCGCCTATAATCAGATTAGGAAGCATTCCCTTTTCCTCCCTCACTTGTTGTTTCTTTGTTGGCAGCAACATTACTTTTGTTCCTTTCCAATAGAATTCGTAAGTATTCGCCTTGCCTCGAAACAATGCATCCACATCATACTGCCATGGACGCCCTAAAAGAACATGGCATGAATCCATGTACATAACTTTACAAATGATAACATCGCGATAAAACTTTCCAAAAGCAATCGGAACCTTACAAACCCGCTCAATTCTGGTCTCCATCCCGGTTTTGATCCAGACAACACGATAGGGGTGAGGATGTGGCTCCGTTGGTAAGCCAAGTTCTAGAACTAGTTTCCACGATATAAGATTTTTCGTACTCCCGCTATCTATAATAAAGTCACATACCTTTTCCAGAATGATGCCCTTGAATTCAAAAAGCTTGTTTCGCTGAGTAACTTCGTTAATCTTTGGAGTCAGGAGTACCCTTCTCTTTGTACCGTTACTTTATAACACTTTCCTTACCACTAAGATGGATGCTCCAACGTCATCGGCATAAACATAATCAACTTTTTCATCTTCCTCCGTTATCTTAGACTCCGTCTTCTTACTGTCTTCTCCTTCAACGAATGTTGTTTGTCGTCGTTTAGGGCATTCGTTTGAGTGGTGTCCCGGAAGTCTACAACGATAGCAAACATCTGCCATTGGTTTGGCATAAGGATTGACGTTCTTCTTTACTGTCGGAGCAGCAGATGACTCTATGGAAGGTACTTTTCCATCTGACAATGGTTGCTGGTTGTTAGAGAAAGGTCCTGAGGTACCCTCATTCATTGGTTCCAACACAGCCTTATAGTTTTGGTTCCTTATGTATTCATCTTTAATCCCTGTTTTGTGTTGACACTCGATCTTTTGAGCAAGAGCCACGGATTCTGCTATGGTGTATATTGTCTGCAAGTACATGCCTTCACTAATCTCAGGCCTCAAACCACTGATGTACCTATAAACTAGTTGGTTTTCTGTTTCGGGGAGATTAACTCTTGCACCAATCCCAGAAAATTCCTCGCGTATTCGTTAACCGATCTCCTTCCTTGCGAACATTGTTGGTAGCTTTGAAAGAGTTTTTGCGAAAAATCACGAGGGAGGAAACGAACCTTCATCATACGTCGCATTTGGGGCCATGAGGTGATTGCAGGTTCTCCTTTAAGCCTTCTGTTGTGTTCGGTATGTCTACACCATGTGCCTGCCCCTCCTTTGAGCTTGTAAGCGACCAGTTTCACTCGCTGCGATTCAGGAATTCTCATACACTCAAAAAAATTCTCAACAGATGCAATGTAGTCAAGAAATCCTTCCATATCAATCGTTAAACGTAACTTGGAACATCCAATTTCATCTTGTAAGCAGAGTTTGGATCTCCTATTTCGCGAAAAGAATTATTTTGATACGCATCATCAAAATTTTTTTCAGAACTTGACTCATCCTCGTACTCAATAGGAGGAATACAACGAGAATCTCCTCTAAACCCTGGAAACTCCTTCTTTGGAACTGTTCGTTCCAACAAAAAATTCCTTGGGTTTGATTCAAACTCTTCAAAATCACCAAAATTATCAGGCACAAAATCATATTCAGAAAATCCATGAACATCACGTACATCCCTTTGCCAATAATCGTCACAGTAAGGGTTTCGAATTGCAGTACTTATAGAATGAAAAATGTTACCTTCAGGAGTTTTTGGGTTGAATCGTTGAAGTGGCTGTTGGTACGGTACACGGCATCTCGATCTCGATTGAACCTTTGAGGTGGTTGCTGATATGGTCGGCGTTCTTCACGATTATTTTCTCCTTTCTCAACTCGCTCCAGTTTCAAAAACTTCAAGGAATCCTATAGTTCTTGTAAGATCTTTGTATGAGAAGCTAGGGTTTCGCCAAGATTAGAAATTGTTGTGTCTTGAGCTTCAATCATCACCAACATGGAATCTTTATTAGTACCTACCTTAGTAGGTTTCTCAGTATTTTTGTCATCGAGTTTTGCACCATTAATGCCTTTGTTGGACGTCTTTGTTGGCTTAGACATGGAATCATATCTCTAGGCAAAGGTGGGCAGCAGGAAAGAACGAGCTCTGATACCACCTGATATAGAGGACAGTGGAAGCAATATGAATTAGAACTTGAGTAATGATTAAAACAAGGAGAATCCACTCCTAAGGCAGTAACACAACTCCAATCCAGGAGCCTAACAACTCTAATCCAAGAGTTACAGATAAACAAGGTTTATAACCAATATTGAATCAATAATATAAATAGAGATAATCGAGCCAAAGCTGTTTACAAGAGATAAACGAAATGGTACTTATACTACTCAATAAACCCTAGCAATGTCTTAACCTAAGACTCTTACCAAACTTAACAAAATCCTGCATATCTAATACCTAACAAGAAAAACTAATATCCTTTAATATCTTCCCTTTTATTCGACCCCTAATTAAACAGGGAGAGATATGCAAATCCTGCGATACTTAGGAAACTCCATTAGCCACGTCCCATATCTCAAAGCAATATCTCTCCACCGTTAGATGGTCTTAGCTTGTTACACACAAATGAAATATACCTTCATTTAGATATGAGTAACCGTACCTAAACGTGTATATTGAGTTGGCTCAACAATAGTTAACCGAAGTTAGATATGAACACTTTTGTCTTAAACACATTCATCTAACACTTCTAGATCAAATATGCTGATCAATCAAACAAGAATGATAATCAAATGAATCTAATAGTGTTACTCATAGAGTTGTTTAATTGTATATATCTCATAGAAGTATATAATAACCAATTGAAACAAAATCGGATTGATTCGTAATTGTACGGAAGTACTTATACCTAATCATTCATGAACATTAAGCCACTGTTTGCAAAGATTGCATTCCTTAATTTATTAATATATTTTGTTCATGAGTATGAAAACATATTTAACCGATTTTAGAACATTAACCACTAAGTTTGCAAACAGGTACGCAAACTTTAGTTCTGGACTTTGGTCACGTCCAACAGTTTGTAAACATTTACGCATACTGCCGTCCCAGACCTAACTCGGGTAGAACCGTTCGCATACCGGTATGAAACTTGGTTCTCGGTATTTAACAAGATTAAAACCTTCTCGCATACTCGGTATGCAAACAAGGTTTCCTGGATCTAAATCATACCAAATAGTTTGCGTACTGGTATGCATACTGTATTGTATCCAGACAAAGGTTAATCATTCTCAACTCCCATTTCAATCATTGAAACATCCTTAAAAGATGACAATAGCTGTCTCACACAAACTATTAGCTTATAAGTAATTTTCAAGTGATTGAATGATCAATACGAAATTTTCCGAGTCGACATCAAATGACTGTTTCACACAAATCATGTAAGATGTTTCAAGGCAATTTTCACATGATCATCTTTTGACTTATTGTTTAGTTTCCAACAATAAGAACATGTCAACGTGGAGGACGGTTCAGGTACCATAGCGGAGCATGCAGCTAAAAAAATTGAAGTACATGAAACAAGCGAGATGGAATTCTTAGTAGATAGGGAAAAATCCATTTTATCCTCCAAAATGGTTGAAGAAGTTTTTCCATGATGAATATCAAGATTGATGTACGTATTGCTACAATTATCAAAATCAATATTTTCTCCAAGGAACGCAACACTTGATTTCTCATCTTCATTTGAATCATAGTGATCATACATTTCATCAAGAGTTGAAACAAGACCTTTGTTTCCAGTGTATTTTCTACGATTTGGACATTCATTAGCAAAATGACCAAAACCTTTACACTTGAAGCACTGTGGCATATCCTCATCATCAGTATCGACGGTGTCCCTGTTTTTAGGAAGTACACGATCATGAGGTTTAACTGACGATCTAGGTTTATCTCTGATGAACCGTTTACTTCTCTTCAAAAGAAGATCTCTAAACTGTCTTGTGATCAGTGAGACTGAGTTGTCAAGATGTTTATCTGATGAATCAGCCTCAATAGGATCATCCACAAAGTTGCCAACATATTTACTTTTATCAAGTAATTTTGTGTTCTTTTTTGCTTTGAAAGCAATTCCTTTCCAGACTTGGATGTATGCTCATGATCAAATATCTTTAACTTCCCAACAAGAGTATTTCTGGATAGAGTATCAAGGTTATTTCCTTCAACGATGGCATGTTTCTTAGAGCCGTATTTGGCTGGAAACGATCTAAGAATTTTCATCACAATATCTTTTCAGAATAGTCTTACCCAATGCAAAAGATGCATTAACAATTTCAGAAACTTTGTGATTAAACTCATCAAATGAATCTTCATCAGCCATATGAAGGTTTTCCCAATCAAAATTTAGGTTTTGGAGCCTAGCTTCTTTCTCATGGGTATTCCCTTCAAATAAGGTTTCTAAGATATCCCAAGCATCTTTAGATAGAGTGCACGTAGTCACATGGTGCTGAAGATATGGAGTAATGGCATGGATGATAGCATTCAATCTGTCCGAATTTTTCTTTGCAGCAAGAATCTCGACCGGCTCATACTCACCAATATCCTTTTCAATGGATACACCTTCTACTGTAACCATTGGAGGATTATAGCCATTAACAACACGAACCCATGTTTGAAAATCACGCGATTGAAGAAAGACACACATAACAATTTTCCACCATAGGTAATTTGAGCCATCAAAGACCAAGCGTATGTTTACAGAGATAGCACTTTTGTCCATAAAGTCAGATTGCTACAAACACAGATTTATGAGGTCTTAACGTGTTTGCCTGCTCTGATACCAATTGAAAAAGCGGGGGTCTAACAAACACACACAATATTTTGTTCGACAATATGTATGGACTAACTCCAATATAATTCAAAGATAATCAACTAGACAGTCAGACTCAATCAATGAAAGATACCCAAGAGTTATATCTCTGTTTCTCAATGTAATCAGCAAATCAAACAGATAGGAATCTGTGAACCTGATTATTATGAGAAACAACTTGGACTATATAAAAAAACAATATCCAAGTGTCAATTAATTTGTATCAACAACCAAAGGTTGGATTTACCAATTGATTAAACTACGCACAACCTGTGATATTTTGATTATATAATATAAATATAATGCGGAAAAGAAATAACACAAACACCATAATTTTGTTAACGAGAAACCGCAAATTCGAAAAACTCGAGACCTAGTCCGCATTTGAACACCACATTGTATTAAGCCGCTACAGACACTAGCCTACTACAAGTTAACTTCAGACTGAAATTTAGTTAAGCCCTAACCAAGTCTCACACTGATTAAGGTACAGTCGCATTCCTTACGTATCTGAATCCCAGCAGGACTCTACGCACTTGATTCCCTTAGATGATCTCACCCACAACTAAGAGTTTCTATGACCCAAAGTCGAAGACTTATAGACAAATCTGTCTCACACAGAAAAGCCTATTTTGATAGATAAATTTGTCTCCCACAGAAGTACCTATGAAGTTTTGTTTCGTCTTATGATAAATAAAGGTGCACAGGAACCAATTGATAATCCGATCTTATATTCCCGAAGAACAACATAAAAATATCAATCACCTCACAATAACTTAACTATATGGTAGTAAAAGAAGTTATTGTGGAATCACAAAGAATGAGATGAACATCTTTGTGATTACTTTTAATATCTTACCTATCGGAGATAAATCTCGAGCAAATCTTAGAGAAGATGGTACTCAACACGATAGAACAATTAAGATCAGAATACGCAACTATAAAGAAAGTAGTTGGATCTGGCTTCAGAATCCCAATGAAGTCTTCAAGTCGTAACGTATAATGGTTTTGGAAAAACCTAGGTTAAAGGAGAATCGACTCTAGTCGCAACTAGTATCACACAAAAGTGTGGGGATTAGGTTTTCCAGATGCTAGAGTTATCCCTTATATAGTCTTCAAATCGGGGTTTGATAGCTTTGTAACAAAGTAATCAATATTCACCGTTAGATGAAAACCTTATTTAAGATTCAATCCAAGTTTGCTTAAAACCAACGCAATATCTCTCCACCGTTAGATTGTCTTAGCTTGTTACACACAAATGAAATATACCTTCATTTAGATATGGGTATCCGTACCTAAACGTGTATATTGAGTTGGCTCAACAATAATTAACCGAAGTTAGCCATATGAACACTTTTGTCTTAGCAACATTCATCTAACACTTCCAGATCAAATATGATGATCAATCAAACAAGAATGATAATTAAATGAATCTAATAGTGTTACTCATAGAGTTGTTCAATTGTATATATCTCATAGAAGTATATAAGAACCAATTGAAACAAAATCGGATTGATCGTAATTGTACAAAGTACTTATGCCGAAATCAATTCATGAACATTAAGCCACAGTTTGCTAATATTTGCATTCCTTAATTTATTAATGTATTTTGTTCATGAGTATGAAAACATACTTAACTAATTTTAGAACATTAACCACTAAGTTTGCAAACGGGTACGCAAACTTTTGTTCCGGACTTTGGTCACATCCAGAGTTTGCAAACTTGTATGAACTGTCGTCCCAGACCTAACTCAGGTAGAACCGTTCGCATATTGGTATACAAACTTGGTTCCCGGACTTTAACAGTTAAAACCGTTCGCATACTGGTATGCAAACAAGGTTTCCGGACCTAAATCATACCAAACAGTTTGCATACTGGTATGCATACTGTATTGTATCCAGACAAAGTTTAATCATTCTCAACTCCCATTTCAATCATTGAAACATCCTTAAAAGACGACAATAGCTGTCTCACACAAACTATTAGCTTATAAGTAATTTTCAAGTGATTGAATGATCAATAAGAAACTTTCCGAGTCGACATCAAATGACTGTTTCATACAAATCATGTAAGATGTTTCAAGGAAATTTTCACATGATCATCTTATGACTTATTATTTTGTTTCCAACAAATAAATTGTTTCCAAATAAACTCGTCAAATATAATGATGAACGTAGCTAAAGCAAAAATCTTTCCAACACATATTTCGAGAAATATATAAGCGAGTTATACTTAGCTTGAAATATCAAATGTGTATAATGTAAAAGTCTATATAGCTATATGACTTAGTATCTATATGAGATATAATAGAATAGACTTCTGAGTGATAGATAAGTTTAAGTCTCCACATACCTTTTGTTGATGAAGTTCCTCCAAGATCCCCTCAGTAGATCTTCGTCTTCAATCGATGAATGCCGTGAAGTCTAAGCTCAACTACACATTCTATCCTAATCCGAGACATAGTTATAAGTAGACTAGAAATCAAGACTTATAGTTTTGATCACCTAAAATTTACAAACAAGCTTGAGATAGCAACGCTTATGAAGTTCGACTGAGCAAAGGCTCTAACATGGTACATACTTAGTTATTACCTGGATATTGATTTATGATATCGTCCACGTTAAACTTCTCTTCATATCAGGTGTCGGATCTTTACAGTTGATCTGTGTTATTGATTGTGACAAGTTTATCCATACAGGTTTCTAAATTAAAATTTGATGGTGTACTTGGTACCCTCTCTATTTCCGATAGTATACTTGACTTGCACAAAATTAAATTCTATTTTTTTTCAACCAATATTACATTATATATACAGTAAACATAGTTGAAAAGGCGAGGGTACCCAAATATACCTCAAGCTAAAACTTTTCCTACCTATAAGTCCTTTCTCCGAAAGTGATTGTCTATGGACTGAGTCGAGACAATACAACTAATCGGTTCACACTTCGTGTGATCGTCTATGGATACGAGATCGAGACAATACAACAATGAAGTATTGTTACTTGATAAAAAGGTTTGGACTTAACCAAACACCATAGGATTCACTTATCAAGTAAATAGGAATTAATGTTTGTGTAATTTACTTTAATTATAATAAAACAATTATAATGCGGAAATATAAATTAAATGACACAGCAAGATTTTGTTAACGAGGAAAACCGCAAATGCGAGAAAAGCCTGTGGACCTTGTCCATACTGAGTACTCTCGATTAAGCCGCTACACAAAATTACACCTAACTTCGTATAGTTGATACCAAACAACTAAACCTATAGTTCACCTAGTTCCGTATGTATTCCCACGCCTCCGACCTTAGTCACGTACTTGGATCAATTCCTTTGGTTCGTATTCCAAATAAAGAAAGGAACAACAAATCTGCTTTGGTATCAATTCTATTCAACCAAGTGATATGAGTTGGACAAAGGCTCTTTCATTTATCTTAACATAAACTCCTTCGTCATGTCCTTAGATCTATCTTATATTCAATTACCGAAGTAATCGTTTAAGATTAAACCAACAACACTACTAATCCAAAGAATTGTGTTGATGCCGATCTACTCAATTAATCAATCCAATCTATCACAAAGATAAACCGATTATTAATTGGATCCTCTTTTACCGAAACAAGTATTGTGCACACCAAAGATTATGAACCCACAAATCAGAAATCTTCAATATCTTCTTCATTTTCAAATCTTCTTAGATCTTCAATAAACACCTGCACACAATAACTTGAATCTCTTGTGATCAATCACGCACAGAACGGAGTCTGTTAACAATGGACTATCACAAGATCGTCTTTAGAACTAGCAACAGTTTAAAGATCCCTGTCGAAACTATGAACTAGTTTGAGTGAATCTTATATCAGAAGAGAAGATTCTCAAGCATAAACAAACTAGGTGCAATCAAAGTTCAACCACCTTTAGTCAATCAAATCAAAGAAAACTAAAGATAAACCGCAATTATCTAGTTTCCCACCAACGGTACTAATAGAGCTTCTCAATCCCAAAGAAGACTTTAAACTGAGCGGCCGTAAGAGATTTCGCCTATTTAGGTTACTCTCCTCTCTGAATAGGCGGCTACACCAGTAACAACACAACAAAGAGGAAGTTTGTTGTTACGAAGGATTAGTTTGCTAGAAATGCAAACTTCAAGTATTTATAGACAAGGAAGTTTGGACACCAAGGAATTTCCAAAACCGAAAAGATTCTCAAGATATTCATTAAAGCACAAATTCGGTTTCCATAATTTCTGAAATGCTCATTCCAAAAATAATGATCGAAATATCTCTAAAATCTCTAATTAGTAAATGCACATTACTAATTCTTATTTCCCTACAAAATGAAGTTAAATACCTTAATTAAAAGATTCTTAACTTATTTATGTTTCGATCCTTGGATTCTCTTCCCTTAGCTATTAAGGAATAACTTTGAACAATTAAAGAAATAAACATTCATGGCACGTGTTCAAAGTATGTCGACATCTTAACTTTATAAGTTCTCTTTCACACTTACAACCTTGAAACCGATTTTCCACACTTCCAAACAAGTTTATAATTGGTTCATCTGACTTTCAAGAACTATGCGATTGATCAAATAACATTCAATCACAATCATGGGTTTAACTAAAGCATACCAAAACAAGTTTCTGCTTTCTACCTTCCATGTGAGTATTGTGCATAGTCACACTAGCTTTCCAAAATTCGGTTGACTAGGTACTAGGATCGGTTCCCCACATATATATGGTATCTAACTTATATGTGTTGCACATGTCCATATGACCGGTTCCCCTTTTCCTAAAAACGTGTTGCACATGCATGTTCATAGGATCGGTTCCCCTTTCTGCTATAAACCTTGATGCACCTCATAGAAGGATCGGTTCCCCTTTGTGATGTATTGCACCTCTTACTAGGATCGGTTCCCCTTTCTCATATTTGGTCAGACAGAAAATCACAAACCCGATCATACCATCTCAGGTGATTACTTAAGATCGGTTTCACTAATAAAAGTCATACCAATACATAAGTCAGGCCTCTGTGAATAGTTCTACCAAGAACACAACAAGTCGTGAACGGTTATACTCAATCACACATATTGGTTGTTCATAAGATATGCAATGAATAACAAAACCAATAACGCCTGGCGATTTCCTTTTCGATTCACAAACAAGTTTATGAACTTACTTCCTTAGAACACATGTAAAACATTGTTCCCTAGGATGAAATCCTCACCTCTTACCCATACATAATCACAATAGCATTCAAATGATTATGGCGATGTCTTATCTATGGTTAAGCAATAAACCTTGTGTTGTATTCCTTAATACTATGTCTATCTAGAGTTCAAATATGCTTCGCAATTTTGTTTTCAATATGCACGACTTGAAAGATACGTTAGGGAATGAAACAGTTCAAGTCAAATATCACTAACCTCAAGTGGAAGGATGATTGTTGTCGTTGTAGCTCCTTGCTTCTTCACATTTTCAAGTCTTCGCAATACTTGTAAAGTCTCATATCCTAATACTTTCAAGCTAACCTATACGAAGTTGACTTTAGTACATAATCAAGCGACTCTTAACATGAGTTTTGATTCACCAAAATATGACAACCAAACTTGACATACCAACGCTTGGTGGGTTCAACTAGGCTATGCTCTAACAATAGTTCTATGATACTTTTCAAGTATGTAAACAAGAACTTCGGTAAAACAAATGCTAATATAGAAAAAACTGATGTGCAGTTAAGAACTGAAAAGGAATTCCTAGATTATAGTCACCGACATCACGTGTTCAAACTTACAAGAAAGTATGGGGGACCCAAAATATCTAAAAAAAAGATAATTATCATTATACAAACAACTAAAACGTATACAAGACCAAGTTACACACAATATCACTAATGCATAGAGACAGATCCGTATAGTTAAGTATGGATTCAAACATTAATGAACCTAGAATGAAGTACATTAACATAAAATTTCACAACTCTCAATAAATTCTAGGACATTATGAATTACTCTCGACAAATTTTATTTTGGCTTCTTATAAAATTTGTTATATTGGTGATTGGTTTGGTTTATGTTATTTGGTAAGTGAATATTCGACAGTGCTACAGGGACCCCTGTTTTTTACACCACTATGTGGCCCTTGTATCCATCGTTGATCTCCTCCCACCCTACCCCTCCAAAAATACAGGGAACCTGTTTTAACAAATGGACCAACCACAAGTTGACACATAGGCGGTGTCAACATTTGGTGTCAAAAACCGGAGGCTATCTATCATTTTCGGTGAATATTTGTGGATTGAAGAATTTAATTGATTCAAAGTTTTGCTTGAAGTATAAAGAATTGTCATAGACATACACCTAAGTATATCGATGTGACACTCGCCAGTAAAAATGATAAGCAATCAAAATAATTTCTTACACCGTGTTGGGTAATTAGGAAAACACGCAATCTTTTATTTTAATAGTAAATAGGCTAGTGTTAACAATGTGACGCGCTTATACATTATTTAAAGCATCAATTTTTTTTTTAAAAAGGCAAAGTGACTAAATGCAATCAATGTTTAAACCAAATGTGATCGTTTTTTCAAATTTCAAATATCGTAAACCCAAACTACGTGAGTAATTGATTTATCATCTATTTTGACCTGGATTTTTTTTTCGAAGTAAGAAAAACCTTTCTCGCTCATAGTGACTTTCTCTTATCTTTAAAACTCCGCATTTCTCTGATTTAAGTTTTGATTTATTCTCTTTTTTAACATTTTCTCAATCATCATAATTCTAAGCATCATCATCGAATTTTCATGCTTCAAAAAAAAAAATCGAATCTTCATCGATATCAATCTCGAAAAAAGAAATACAATCAAAACGAAGTGTTTGATCTTGATATTTTTTGTTTCGATATTTTTTGACTTGATTCCGATTTAAACTCGAGAAAAATATATTGATGAAGAATGTAACAATCAAAATCAAGTAATATTGGTGTAAGGAAAACCCCAAATCATCTTCTTAACGAGAACGAGTTCATGGATTTTTATAAAAACAAGATAATAGGAAAGTTACGAGTTCATCGCCTCTCCTTTGGGTTTTTAATATATTTTTATTTTAACGCGCGCAAGGATTTCATCCCCAAGGCTGTCAACATCCGGAAGATGGGTTTGCTATAAGATAACTCCACCAAAACAAAAGAGAATGCTTGAATAAAAACCCCAAAATTCCAAATCATTTTGTGCAAAATGGCAATACCCCTCCATCTATTCTTAGGTCCTAGTGAAACAAACGGCAAATCTCCCAAGTTGATGGTGGATTTTCATTTAAGGTTAAAATTGTAAAAGCCGAAAATTATGCGCTAACATCTTGTGATGTTCTAAAAGATAAAGGATGGAGCATCAAGGGAAGTCAGACAAAGAACAATTTTAGTCACGAAAAATACTTGAGAACTCGGTGGATTGGGCACAAATATTGATGAAGAATGATAAACATGACCGGAAAGCAATTCAACAAGTAATAACTCCACCCAAATATGGGTTTTAATTCAATAAATTAGTTTTGTCTCCAGAATGGTGTATGGTTATGGGAACTTTTTTTCCTCAACAACCTTTATGTGTGAACAACCACAAGGAAAAAGTTTCCAACTTTTAAAAGAGGAATTTCATACAAACGAGCCTTCGTGAAGGCACTAACAAAAGATATGGATTCTTCTTAATGATAATTGAACGAGTTTTCACCTATTCAGGAAATGTCGACGATACAAAACAAGATATGCCTTACAACAAAAAGGAGTGTGTTGAGAATGAGACCCTGTTGATTCATGGTATTCCTCAGTGGAGACTACCCAATAATGTGAGGCACCGACCTTCTACTTTGATTACTTTAGAGTGAAACCGCACGAATTCCGCAGAATAAAAACGATGTAATAAACTTTCAATAAAGCCAAAAAGAAGGAATTTTTGGATTTTCACTTTTGATTCCACCTATTTAAAAGATATAAAAACAAATTATGAAAAAATATATTGATGAAGAATGTAACAATCAAAATCAAACAAGTAATATTGGTGTAAAAAGAAGCACAGATTATGAGATGAGCGAACCATTAATAAGTGTTGAATACTTCTTCACTTTATTAATTCACCTAGAATGGAGCATGTGGCAACAATCCCATTCTGTTAATTAAATACACGAAATTCATCCAGATTGGAGCATGTAGCAACAATCCCATATACCCCAATGAATTTATAGCATTATTAATTAATGCGTGAGCAGCCTTGTATTTCAGTACTCATTATCGTTGCGGCATGACGATTGAGTGTTGCTCTTAGCAGAGCAACACGAACCTCCAAGCATTATAACGAAAGCATGTACGAAATACCCGTACAGTTGTAACTCTCGGTGTGTTATACTAGCCCGATTGAGAACTCTCGATGTGTTATACTAGCCCGATTGAGCATCCTGGACTGTCCGTATCAGTCACCGGATATGATCTCGTTCATCCAACCTCACCGGCGTGATTGGATGGCCCGAGATCAATTCCATAGCCCCCCAGCGTGTATGGAATATTCACTTCCGAACCAACGCGGACCCCGCATGGCTCGGCCTCCCAAAATATTGGCATAGCTTGCCAAAACGTCCAAACCGTAGAGCGTATGGATGGAAAACCCAAATTAGGGTTTGTGGCATATTACATGTGTCGCAAAACAGTCTCAACCATCCATCTTCGCAGGTATAGATGGAGGGTGTAGATGTAGATTCAAAGAGCCCGGAGCATGTCAACATAATCACCGTGGGCCCGCCTACATACCTGACCAATCGGTCAGGACCAACCATGCTTGGTTATCCCAATTCGTACGCCGAATAAAGCATGGTCGCACGGCCGTGAAACCCAAAATTAAGGTTTTGAGCATCACGAGCGTCCATCTTCTCCGGCACGAATGGAGGGTCCCAGATTAGATTAAGCAGTCCGGTCATACCAAAGATGACCACCGTGGGCCCGTCTATCCCCTCACCCGATCGGCCAAGGCATATCATGCCTGGCTATCCCAAAACGCGCGTCCAAACTTGCGTGGTCACACTTCCCAAATTGCAAACTGATCTCGACCACTCAACTTCACCTGACGATTTGAGTGGCTTAGATCACGTTTTCATGGGACAGTCAGGTATAGGCGTGAATACCAGCCTACCACCTACACGCCGGACGGATTGGGCAAGACCGACCAAGCTTGGTCGTCTTGGAAGCGCGCGCTCGAAGTTGGCACGATGTGCGGATTTTGCGCACCGCATTTCTGTTGCAAAATCGATCTCAACCACCCTCTTGCTAGTCAAATCGAGTGGCCTAGATCGCGCCTTTATGGGACAGAGAGGTACGGACGTGTACACCGGCATGTTGTTTACACGCATGCCCGGTCGGTCCTTTCCAAAACCCTTCCCATGCTTGGTTTCGACCAAGTCAAGAGTGATGCTCGCGCACCTCTTCAAAACCACGATTCCATCAACGGTGCAGATGAGTGTCTCAAAGATCATCTCGTCCGTCCAGCCACTCACCGGCTTGGTTATACAACCCTCGGTCGAGTTAATTGGTCAATGAGGCGTCATGGTGATCACCATCCGTCGCTTTACCACACCATGATGCAGACTCGCATAAAAATACACACGATACTTCACAAGTAGTCGCTTCCGAATAACACAAGTTATTCAATTTAGCATCACATGCTACCTTTTGTGGGTCCCACGATCCACACATTCCATACATCAATCATGTCACAAACTCGGGGATACATACTTTGGGTATTGGTCCGTGGTTTACAAGCGTGCAACGCGCCATCACAAGAACGTGTCATGAAGTCATGGACGGTTAGAGATGACAGGAGAAGTGGGCAAGCCCGGTCGTGTGACACTAACACATTACTCCACTACTCCATCACTCCACTTTCTCCACTTCCCACGAGAGACGTGAATAAGGCTCAAATGACTTGTATAAATAGGTTCTCCTCTCTATTTTCCAAACAAGAAAAACAACACAAGTCCAGACAGACGAAACCAAGTGTTAATACAAAACGTATTCAAACACCCAGAGCCTGTTTGCATCAATCGTAAGCCTCACTCACCTTTCTGTTAAAAGTCATAAGCAAGCCAACACCTTCACAATCTCAACACCTTCTTCGCTTCCTCCCTAAGATCAACCCCATCTCCTTCACTTTGTGACCGAAACAAGTCTGGAACAACCATTTCTTGGTTTAGGCCGACTTGCACAGATTGATTTCCCAATCTACAAGCACTCACCGCGAGTGCATTTGTTTAGGGTTTAGATTCATTCCTCATCCACACACCCCAAATTACCAAATCCTATAGAATAGTTTTCACCCATAAACAATTGGCAACCATAGTGGGAGGTTAATCTCCTACGGTTGTAAAGTAAATTTCTTCAAATCCGATTCAATTTCATCAATTTTCAAAAAGGGTAGATCTTAGAACCAATTCAATCAACAATTCATTTCAAGATGGTAGAACTCGTGTATGGATCAACAATCAATCCCGATGGAGCTAGTACGGATAACACTCCCGATGTCTATGTACCTACCGGTGGAGCTACCGTGGTCAATACATCTCGTGGAGCCGTCACTTCTATCCCCAACGCTAGCGGAGCAGAGACATTCCAAAGTGGGTGTAACGCCTCCCATCACCAGAGCGAGGGCGAGCCACGAATCCCGGCATCTCCTCAAGTGTAACGCCTCCGGGGTCACCCCGGAGCAACAACTTTCACTCCTTCATCGTGGACGAGGAGCCGGAGGGACGAGAGGAGGACCACCGCCCATTACCATTGAAGACTTGATGGAGAAGCAGGAGGTTCTTGCCAAGAATCAAACGGATATGGCCGCAACTCAGAAAGAGGTACTCACTTTTCTTAAGACATTAACTGATCGATTTCCACAAGAGCCGCGACAGCCCCGGAGCAAAAAAGGAACGCATTCAACGCACGGGAGAAGGTACTTCAGGGGCGCGGATCTCCATGGACCCGATCAAAGAAGCGACATCGTATATGAGCGGTCCCGTCATGGAGACTCCTACACCGGGACTAATCCTCACAACGATCCTCCTCAAGTCAATAGTTTCACTATAAACCGGAGGCCGTGGATCGGAAGCCATTTCTCTAGTGGAAAGTTTATGCGAACTTTCACACCTCTCAAGAATCAACGCGGAGACGTTTTACCGCAATCAACCAGAGGAAGGTCACGACCGTGCCCTACATGTCACCGCACGCATCAAGGATTCAGAGTTCAAGACGGCCCTTATCTACACAGGAGCGTCTTCGAATGTGATTACTCTCAAGACTCTCAGGACATCCAAGGTTCTCCCAGGCAAGGTCATACGGAAGCCTACCACAATGACTTTGACTTCGAGGGAAACCAAACCAAGACATACGGGAGAAGCTCCGCGGAAAGAATCGCATAAGTTCGTTTCCCACTCCCCACGTGGGCGTCAATTCAGAAGAATACCGGCTTGCATCATTGAGGGCTAAAACCACGATGCATCTTTGCTGACGAAGCATTCTTCTCCATCCTGTGAAGCCACGACCCACGTTCACACGAAGAGGGGAACGAACTTTTGTGGCGAGTCGTGACCAGAAAGGAAAACGGTATACCGACACTCGCCATTATCAATTAGCGGGGGAGACTCACACCACTTCCACCCAATGGAATGCTACAACAGCAACGAACCACAAGAACAAGTGTTAGATGCTCCACAACATCTGCAAGATGGCACCAACTCCACAACCGATGAGATTGAAATCATTGAGGAATCTCCCTAGGCCTATCTCCATCACTCAACCTGTGTACGGATAAACGCACGAAGCTCGTGGAACTTCTCAAAGAGTACCAGACATATTCGCTTAGAGATATGAAGAAATGGAGGATTTAGATGAAAATTGGTCACCCATCATCTACATGTCATACCTGGATCCAAGCTCGGCTAAACAAATTTGTAGTTCATACACGAGGAAAATGGATGGATCAAAGCTGCATAGACTTCAGAGACTTGAACAGTCTGCTGCTCCAAAACGATCCTCCTCTACCTAACATCGACATGTTAGTAGATGCAACCAGCTGACACGGCATGTTCTCCTCCATGGATGGATGTAGCGGCTACAACCAATATAAGGATGTACGAGCATGATGCAAGTAAGATAGCTTTTCAAACTCCTCTCGGAAATTTTTATTATACCATACTGCCATTTGGTTTAAAGAATGCCGGTGCAACATATCAACGCTCAATGACGGCAATCTTCCACTGGAGCCGATACCTCAAGAGAGCAACCTCAAGAAGATAACGATGTCCACACGTCATATCGAGCAAGATCCGGCGAGTCACTCTTTCATACAGGTGGTCGAACAAGATCCGGGCGAGTCACTTTATCGCACAGTGGTACATGTCTATCATGCTATGTTGGAGAATCCGCGCTTTTGGTCATCCTCTGGAGCTGTTGAACGCTCATCTACAACAACATATGCCCCGATAGAAAGAACCAGGCCTGCTGAAGAGCCTCATAATGTTTGTAGGGGGCATATATCTCACCAACAAAGTGATACAACCTTCAGCCTTCAGCAGGGATTCCCGAAGGAAGCAAGAGGAAAACCACCGAGATACAACATCCTACGCGTCCGCCAACTCCAACTCCAGTACCACATGCACGACTCCCACAATGATGAAACAATGTCCAAGATATTCCATATCTGGCTCGACAACAACCACTACGAACAAACCATGTAAACCACGCTTGGGGATTGAGGCTCAAAGATGAAGTTTCTTCACCCGTCAATCAAGGAATTATTCAACATGAGAGAGATGGTCAGTCAAGAAGCATGGAATTCGCAAGGGTAAATCGAACCAAGAGGGAAACACTTCAACACTCCCTCTGTGCGTAAGCCGCTTTAATGGTCTATTCAAGAGCCGCCTCAACGCTCTCTCCTGACCCACGTTCGCTTCGGCATCCTTCTTCAACACTCTCTCCAGGATCCACCTCAACGTTCGCACCCGTAAAACCACTTCAACATCCTCTCGAGCCGTTTCAACACTCAAGCTGCATCAATAATCTGCGCTATGGTCAAGTTATCTTTGATGTACTCATGGCTCAACATACTTCTCATCCATCCTTCATGAGGTCCCAACGAATCATGAAAAACCTTGAAGTCGATAGGAGAAGGGTTATCTTGTGGAACGGATATTTTCATATAGTTGAAAGGGCGCGATGAACAACTCATCATCAATGTTCTAATATCTTTGAAGCCGTCAACACCTCCCGACTTGGCACCAACATTATCCCCTTTAAGAAATCTCAACAAAAGTTCTTTCTTCATTCTACAATAAAAAAACATGAGTCAAAAGACTTGTATAAAAACGCGTGAGATGTGTAGTCACACACGATGTAACACACATTCACGTTGGAGTACACAAGGCTGGTATTGGGTCCAAACACCGGTATTGCTCAAGTCTCAAGTCCGATGTTGATCAAGTCAGAAGTCTGGTATTGCTCAAGTTTCAAGTCCGGTGTTGCTCAAGTCTCAAGTCCCGGTATTGATCAAGTCACAAGTCCGTATTGCTCAAGTTTCAAGTCCTGTTGATCAAGTCACAAGTCCGGATTGATCAAGTCACAAGTCCAGATTGCTCAAGTTTCAAGTCCTGGTATTGATCAAACTCACAAGGCTGGTATTCGAGTAAAACAGCACATGCAACAGGCGGTTTTCGCCGAAACACAGTGGTCGACAAGCTCAGCTCGTGCACGCTTGGGCGGTCCCACTTGATCCCATCCCAGATTGGTCGGCGAACACAGCCCGTCCCCAATCAAAGCTCTCTCCTAAGAAGGCGTTTCAGCTCCAACACTTCAACGCTCTCCTCCTGCTTGCTCTTAAGACGCTTCAACGCTTTCTACAGACCCACATTTACATTTGAGCACACAAGGTTCATTTTTTTTAAAAGCAAGCTTGCTCACATCGGGTCCCATTAGAGAAAAGCAAACAACAAGGCAGGTGTTTGGTCAAAGCATCAAGTCCTGTTTAGTCAAGATTAGCTGGTGTTTGGTCGAAGTAGCAAGATGACACTTAGCAAGTACATCAACCATACATTCAAAGAAGGCACAGACATGGCCGACGTTTGAAACATGTACACGGTGGTCCCGTGTTTGATCAAGCATGCACATCCGCCCACGTTCGAATCAAGCATGCTTACATCGGGTCCCACGTCCGATCAAGCGGCACGCGGCACTCCACGATTAACCAAAAATAGGAACATCAAGCCCACGCTCGATCAAGCAGTGCAAAGAGTCAACGAACAAACAAAGCGTAATACCATCGAAGGTAAAGACGCATATCGTGCTAGAGAACACTGCCGCTCGGACGCCTCTGAACGTGACATGCTCCAAGGACATGATGACCCGTCTCCCGGTAACATCTAACTTTGTCTCATAAGCTTTGTCTTTAATCAATCACATCTCATGCCTACCCCACAATGGTGTAACCATTACGTGCTAGGCGAGGGGGACTTAATGTTGATGGTGGATTTTCATTTAAGGTTAAAATTGTAAAAGCCGTAAAATTATGCGCTAACATCTTGTAAAAGATAAAGCCATTAATAAGTGTTGAATACTTCTTCACTTTATTAATTCACCTAGAATGGAGCATGTGGCAACAATCCCATTTTGTGAATTAAATACACGAAATTCATCCGTGTTGGAGCATGTAGCAACAATCCCATATACCCTCGAATTTATAGCATTATTAATTAATGTGTGAGCGACCTTGTATTTCATGTACTCATTATCGATGCGATGACGATCGAGTGTTGCTCTTAGCAAAGCAACACGAACCTCCAAGCATTATAATGAAAGCATGTATGAAATACCCGTGACAAAGTTGCAACTCTCTGTGTTATACTAGCCCGATTGAGAACTTTCTGTGTTATACTAGCCCGATTGAGCATCCTGACCGCCCGTATCCCGATCTGGATATGATCTCGTTCATCCAACCTCACCGATAGATTGGATGGCCTGATCAATTCCATAACCCCCAAGCTGTGTATGGAATATTCATCGCCGAACCAACGCGGACCCCGCATGGTTGGCCTCCCAAAATATTGGCATAGCTTGCCAAAAACGTCCAAACTAGGTGCGTATGGATGGAAAACCCTAAATTAGGGTTTGCGGCATATTACATGTGTCTCAAAACATTCTCAACCATCCATCTTCGCAGTATATATGGAGGGTGCAAATGTAGATTCAAAGGGCCCAGAGCATGTCAACACAATCACCGTGGGCCCACTTACATACCCGACCAATCGGTCAGGACCAACCATGGTTGGTTATCCCAATTCGTACGCCGAATAAAGCATGGTCGCACGGCCGTGAAACCCAAAATTAAGGTTTTGATCATCATGAGCGTCCATCTTCTCTGGCACGAATGGAGGGTCCCATTAGATTACAGTCCTGGCCATACAACATGACCACCGTGGGCCCGTCTATCCCCTCACTGATCGGCCAAGGCATATCATGCCCGGCTATCCCAAAACGCGCGTCCAAACTTGCGTGGTCACACTTCCAAAATTACAACCGATCTCAACCACTCAACTTCACCCTGACGATTTGAATGGCTTAGATCACGTTTTCATGGGATAGATCGGTATAGGCGTGAATACCACCTACCACCTACACGCTGACGGATTGAGCAAGACCGACCAAGCTTGGTCATCCTTGGACGCGCGCGCCCTAAGTTGGCACGATGTCACGGCTTTTGCGGCACCAGATTGTTGCAAAATCGATCTCAACCACCCCTCTTGCCTGGCCAAATCGAGTGGCCTAGATCGCTCCTTTATGGGACAAAGAGGTACGGACGTGTACACCTAAGATGATGTTTACACGCATGCCCTAAGTCGGTCCTTTCCAAAACCCTTCCCATGCTTGGTTTCACTAAGTCAAGAGTGATGCCACAAGACCTCTTCAAAACCCCGATTCCATCAACACACGATGAGTGTCTCAAAGATCATCTCGTCCGGTCCACCACCGCTTGGTTATACAACCCCAGTCGAGAGTTAATTGGTCAATGAGGCGTCATGGTGATCACCACCCGTCGCTTTACCACACCATGATGCAAGACTCCCTCATAAAAATACACACGATACTTCACAAGTATCGCTTCGAATAACACAGCTTATTCAATTTAGCATCACATGCTACCTTTTGTGGGTCCCACGATCCACACATTCCACATCAATCATGTCACAAACTGGGTGATACATACTATGGTATTGGTCTGGCGGTTTACAGACGTGGTACAGGTAACGCGCATCACAAGAACGTGTCGGGAAGTCATGGACGGTTAGAGATGACACGAGAAGTGGGCAAGCCCGCGTCGTGACACTAACACATTACTCCACTACTCCATCACTCCACTTTCTCCACTTCCCACGAGAGACGTGAATAAGGCTCAAATGACTTGTATAAATAGGTTCTCCTCCCTATTTTCCAAACAAGAAAAACAACACAAGTCCGTACGACGTGGAACCAAGTGTTAATACAAAACGTATTCAAACACCCGTAGCCTGCCAGCATCAATCGTAAGCCTTCTCACCTTTCGTTACAAGTCATAAGCAAGCCAACACCTTCACAATCTCAACACCTTCTTCGCTTCCCTCCCTAAGATCAACCCCATCTCCTTCACTTTGTGACCGAATCAAATGTCTGAACGCCATTTCTTGGTTTAGGCCGGACTTGCACGCATTGATTTCAATCTACAAGCACTCACCGCATTAGCAGCATTTGTTTAGGGGTTTAGATTCATTCCTCATTCACACACCCAAATTACCAAATCCGGCAGGAATAGTTTTCACCCATAAACACTCCCCCACCTTATTTTCGTATAATTTTCTTTCTTAATCTCTCGGGAAAAAAAATTAGATCTACGAAATTCATTTCCCTTCCGATTCTATTTTCTTCTACTGGAATCTCTTTTTTTTTCTCCAAATATGGATTGTTAGAAACTAGAAATTATAGATCGAGAAAAGTTATGCCCTAAATTCAAAAAAGTAAAACAAAAATTACAAAAACTGGTTAAATGGTGAAGACGAATACTCAACAAGAGAGAAACAAAGATGAACAACTCAAGAAGACGATTAAAAATCCCCCAAAAGGTAAATCGAATCCTTTGTCTCATGTTGTTTGATCAATAATAAGATCTTTATTTATTATTGTTCATATTTTTTTTGATTAATGTTCATTAATGGTTGGTATGAACAAATCTTACATTTCCCGACTGTTAGATTTAATTCCACTAGAACTAGTTCGTTGTTGTTGGTTGATTCCGGTCATTTTTTCGAAACACTTTTTGGATGCGACATTTTTCCCTTGTCGAATTTGGTTCCACCAGAACTGTTGGTGTGTTGATTAATTCTGGTAGTTTTGATGAAACCATTTTTGGTTTCATTATTTTTCCCTTGCCAAATTTGGTTCCACCAGAACTGTTGTGTGTTGATTAATTCTGGTAGTTTTGATGAAACCATTTTTGGTTTCATCATTTTTTCCCTTGTCGAACTTGAGTAAAAAATTGAAGACAATTTTCTGTTGGCGTGTTATATTGTCTTCATTTTTTGGTTGAAACCATATTTGGTTTCACCATCTCCTCTTATGGTTACATATATCTGTTGGATGTGTTTTCTGTTGGGTGTGTTTACTTGATGTTTGCTTGATGTAACCAGATTTGGTTTCACCATTTTTAGTTATGGTTTCATCATTTTTCAGGTATGGTTTCATCATTTTGTTGGTGCTTATTGTTACTTTTGGTTTCACAACAGGGGAAAAAAGAGAAACAAAGCCATATAGGTGCTCGTTGCATCATTTGTGCACGGACTCATCTGCAATAAAGGCTTTGATACAAAAAGGAGAACAATACTTGCATGTCGTGCCTAAAAAAAGTACCGTTCTTTTGGCAAATTCAGTTTTTGTTGAAGTTTAAGCTACTTGTAAAATGGTTATCGACTAATTGTAATGGTGACAAATTACAGTTTCTGTAAAAAAAGATTTAATTGATTTCAGTTTGTAGTTCCTTACAGCTTATGTCTAATGTCTCGCCTACGTGTTAAACTGCAAGTGCACAGTGCCTATTGGAGGCAGGGAAAGTACAGGTCGATCCACAGAGAAGTGGAGTGTGTAAGGTTGATTTCAAGGCTCACTAAACTGATTTCTAACAAAATGTAACACACAAGAGTTGGTTTTGGTGTCGATACGACAAGAAGTCATTGTGATTGAAACTAAGGCAACAAATGAGATTGTGAACAGAATGGGAAACACTAGGGCAGTGACTTCACCTTCTAATCTCATGCTCAGGCAATGTAACTTAAGATATGTTCTTGTGCCTTCCCTTGAAGGTCTAAATTAGATATTCATTAACTAATTTTACTAACTCACCCCTAGTATGAGTTGTCTTCTTACAGTACAACTCATCACAGGCTCATAAGCTCATCAATTAACTACTACTCCTAACACATTATAACACAAAGAAGAATAAGACCAAAGATAAACATGCTTGACATGAAAATTAGGGGTTTCATCAACACCCTAGCAATTTAATTTAGAACATAATTAAAACACTTAAAACACAAATTAAACTAAAGTTGGTGCACTGGATAATCCAGGCATAACCTTTACATTCATTGCTCATCCTATATTTATACATGCAAACCCTAACTCACTTCAAATCAGAAATTAAGTGAAGACCCTCTCACCCAAAACCGCTGAATCAGTTGTCCCCTCTGTCAATTCGGCTCTGCACTTCATTAATTTGATGTTGGAGAAAACCCTAGTTCCATTTATCTCCAACTTAGCTTCTAGGGTTAAGGGAGAAGCTATGTAAGAGATAACTAGAACTAGGAGGCGGAGCAGGTGGCTGTGGAGGCTGCGCTGTTGCGGATGGTGTCAGGGGAAGGAGATGGTGGTGGTGAAGTCGGCTCTGCCATGGTCGGGGGAAGAAGAGAATAGGGCTATGGTTTTGTGTCGGGGAAGAAGAAGAGAATATGAAGGTGAGGTTGGGGTTTGGTCGATGGGTAGGGGTATAGGTGGTTTTGGTGTGGAGCGGGAGCAGCGACGGACGATGTGCATGGTGGAGCGACCGTTGGATCTAGGGGAACTCGATGCGTGGGCTGATGCGACCGTAGGATGCAGAAGATGGAGATCTCAATGGCTCAGGGCGAATCGGGCTGTGGACTCGGGTTATGGGCCGGGTCTTGGATTGCTCTAGCCCATGTCTTGTAAGTGGGTTGCTTCTTGTTGGGTTGCAACTGATGCGCACGCGGGCTTTGGCTTTTTGCTCCATAGACGATCGTCTCCAATTTTCTGCTCTTTTGGCTCCTCAATTTCTCCGAACTTTATTTACTACCTAAAAATACAAAATTAATTAGTACACATATTTATTCTTGAAAACAAAGAAAATACAGAATCTGGGATAATATCTGATTTCTGAGCACAAAAGATGAGTTAAATGCCAATAAATAAATGTAGAAATATGCAATATTTGGCACTCATCAAATACCCCCAAACCTTAATTTTACTTGTCCTCAAGTGAAACAAAATTAAGAAATCCTAACTATACCACCGTCGTTGGTCTCTCGAATGCATTTAGCGTATGCACTAAGCCTTTAAACCCCTAGGTGTCCCTAGTGGACGAGTTGTAGTCTCGTGAGGGTTTACCGAGGTGTACCCACAAAACCTTCTCCAACTTCTGAGCGTAAAAGAGTCTCAAGCATCCAAGGATCTATGAGGACATAGATTTTCTGCATGCTAGTAACACGAAGTTAGAACTACCAAAGAACGCATTCTCATCCTTAAGAGTTGAGCGAGAAGTAACCATACCATATGAAAGAATTCGGGTTCGAGAGTGATCACAAGCCTCGACTTCTGCCTCACCAATAAGGTTTTATGATAATTGCACTCAAAAAGACCGCTTTTTTTAGTCTCTCATGTGTGCAGGCAGGAATAAAGAGAGAAATCCTGCACACGTTGAAGATGAGAAGGATAACCTTCCGAAATAATTTCTGGCGACTCCACATAGTTGTGGACAAAAAGAATCTTTTTCTGATGATCTCTAAGAAAGGAAATCACCTTCTCATCCGATCGAAAATTAATATCACTCTCTCCTAGCATTCATAGAAACGTCTTCAATCTTCGGTCTTCAACTGCTGATGATGAACTTCTGAACTTCACAAAAACTTGACAAACACATTTTTTTTTTTTAAAGAAGACATGAAAATAACAATAAAACTCAATTTTACACAACTTGTATTGTCTTGATTTCATAAACTTCACTAATTCTCATCTTATTTTCTTTTCTCTTCTTTGTTGCATGTAAACCTTGGACTATTTCAACTTTTCTTCAAATATTCTGATGATGCTCCGCTTGCTGACGACGATGTGTTTCTATGAATCTGTTGTTGAGAGGAGAGAGTGATGCTAACTCGCAAATCGAACTACAAGAAGGAGTTTTCATCTTTAAACGTCACCCTCATGATTGACAAAATTAGCACTCAAGAGATCAAAAATAGTGCTTTGAAAGTGGTGCGAAGTTGGGTAGCTCACCATTCCTACCCTAATTGACGTACGGTGACACACACTCTAACAGATTTTTTAAAGTCACAAAAAATGAAGGTCGGTGCCTCGCTTGATGTAAAAATGGGTAGTCTCCACTATGGGTGATCACAATTCTACTACCGAATATCTATACAACAACTAATTCGCCCTCCGGATGGTTAAATCCAACTTTAACGCTCTAATCAACTAAGAAACCCGATTGTGTTCTCCAAGATTTCCAAGTTCTGTTATTTCTCAGACTCTCAATGTAAACATAGCTAGAACCATGCTAGTGACTCTAAGATCTCTAAAAGTTGGAGGTTTTTATGCAAGTATTTACAAAGAGTTTCGATTTTTTTTTATTTTTTTATTTTTTTTTATTTTTTAAAGAAGACATGAAAATAACAATAAAACTCAATTTTACACAACTTGTATTGTCTTGATTTCATAAACTTCACTAAATCTCATCTTATTTTCTTTTCTCTTCTTTGTTGCATGTAAACCTTGGACTATTTCAACTTTTCTTCAAATATTTTGATGATGCTCAAACTGCCGACGACGATGTGTTTCTATGAATCTGTTGATGTTGTTGAGAGGGAGAGAGTGATGCTAAATGCAAATCGAACTACAAGAAGGAGTTTTCATCTTTAAACGTCACCCTCATGATTGACAAAATTAGCACTCAAGAGATCAAAAATAGTGCTGAAAGTGGTGCGAAGTTGGGTAGCTCACCATTCCTACCCTAATTGACGTACGGTGACACACACTCTAACGCATTTTTTAGAAAGTCACAAAAATGAAGGTCTGGTGCCTCGCTTGATGTAAAAATGGGTAGTCTCCACTATGGGTGATCACAATTCTACTACCGAATATCTATACAAAGACCTAATTCGCCCTCCGGTATGGTTAAATCCAACTTTAACGCTCTAATCAACTAAGAAACCCGATTGTGTTCTCAAGTACTTCCAAGTTCTCGTTATTTCGGCCGACTCTCAATGTAAACATAGCTAGAAGCATGCTAGTGACTCTAAGATCTCTAAAAGTTGGAGGTTTTTATGCAAGTATTTTCAAAGAGTTTCGATATTTTTTTTTTTTTTTTTTTTTTTTTATGACATTTTAAAAACTAAAAACTCTATATGCAAATGCACATGCACATGCAACCCCAAACCTAAATCAAACATTGTCCTCAATGTGTCAACAGATGATAAGAATTTAAATATTCACATTCCATGAGAACTATGCCGATAAGGGAAAATGGAAGAGATTACCGGTATGTTACAGAAAGCAAGGTTAGAGCTTCATTAATCAAGGCTAGAATCCAACATTCTCAGTGAGATCATATTGGATTAGCACAATATATACAAAAGAAGACTCAACCGATTCAAGATAAAAGATTTAACAAGACCGGATTATATACAAGAAAAATTCAACATACACCAACAATCTAAAGAGTTAAGGATCAACCCAAAAGAACATATGCAGAGACATCAACAAATTTTTACACAAATATAACATGAGAGCGTAAGTAAGACCGTATAAGTGAATGATTTTCCCCAAACCTAAACTTGTCAACAGTGTGTTTTTGAACACAAAATCTTGCAATTTTAAAGGCGATCATGCACAAGGTCTAATTCAAAATGAGTTTTGTTAAGAATAGGCAGATATACACATTCCAACGTGGCTCCTTAAAGGTGTTATACTTTGATGCAAAATAGTCCAAGAGGACTTGGGAAGCACAAAGTTCTAGGCCTAGATTAGGAACTCTCAGAATAGTTGGTTTAGGTGCAAGACCCTCAGATTGTGACATAGGCAGGCAGTTGGGCATGTCTAAGTTGTTCACATGTGTGAGATCAAGAGTACCATCAATATCCCCCAAGTCATCTACAAGTGTTTGTAACATGCTCATGTTCACAAAACATTTCGACAAGCCCCAAGTTCATAATCATCATCATCTACAACTTCAGCCCATGCATAGGGATATCACAAGAAACTTCACACCGTGACCTAGGCCGAGAATCGACACATCAATTATATTTTCATGCATTGAATCATCTCGTGTCAATGACAATTCAGCTATCCCTAGGTCGATGCAAGTTGTGTATCATGCACACTTCCACAAAACAATTGTTCAATCCCAACATCCATATCAATGTCATCCAAAAATTTTAGAGTTACGGATGAGAAAATCGAAGAAACATCATTTTTCGGAGTCGCAACAAAGGAGTCTAAGGTTACAGTAACAGAAGATTCCACAGCAACATTTTCAGAGTAAACATGCTCTTCTAACATTAAATCATTATCATCATCATCGTAACAAGGATGCAATGCCCCATTCAAAACCATAGTGTATCTACTCCATTCATGCACCTCTATATCAAGTTCATATTCAATATTATTTGCACGAGTAGGAACAAATGCACTATTTTCAAAATTTAATTCATTGGGACTAACAAACAATTCATCTTGAAATTCCTCCCTTTCTACATTTTGTAAATGAATCAGATTCATCCTTAATATCATATTAAGTTGTTCAATTGAAGGGGAGTCTTCAATAGTGGGTGTCCTCATTTCGGGGTATTCAGTATATGGTTGTGCATGAGGTTCACTATCGAAGGGAAATTCAGACATGTTGCTATATGGATGATCATGCATTGCTTTCCATTCAAGTATAGCATTGTTTTGCTCTATGAGTTTGATATTCTCCATTATATACTGCATACAATGGTTCATTGGAGTACAAAATTGTTCAACTTCTCAAGCGGTGGATGATACATGTGTGGATAATTATTAGGGTTTGCATATTGAGGCTCATGACCTAGAAAAGGTTCATAATAATACCTAAAATTATTAACATCATGGTATGTGGGGGTTCATATTGTGAAGCATGCTCATGTGCGAGTTCTCTAATGTATCCGTGTGATGATTTCTCATCCCTAATGCTAGTCCAAAATCCCGACATGATTCTCTCTCTCTAGTGACAGATCGAGTTATCTCGAAAAGACAAGTCGCAAGGCTTTCCAAAGATTGAGAGGTACACAAGGATATAAAAATTCAGCCACTCCAGGGTCAAGCACTATGTTGCAAGGTTCGATAAGGTTATGCAAAGAAACTAGTTCAGTAGGCATTCATGGCAATTAGTCAAGGCAGAGCAACAATCAACTTGTTCTGGTTATCAGATAACTAAGCAATGCGCAAGGTCACAAGAATCTAAAGATAATTCATGCACTTAGGGCCAAAATGCTGTCGAGACTAGATAGTTTACAATTACACAAAGATTCATCAAGGTGAACAAACCAAGGAAGCAAAGCTTGCGAAATGGAATAGATACACGTAGTATGCACACAGTACACAAAAAGTTGTATTAATCACCAAGTAGCAATGTGCAAAGCAGGGTCTTATGTGAAATGGTATCTAGACTATGCAAGCATGTATGAAGTTCTCAAAAGTTCTGGAGATCGACCGTTGGACAATAAAGTTTAAGATTTCGAAGCAAAGAGGTGAATCACGGACTCATGAGCAAATTCCAAATATTTGCGGGGTTTTGACACAAAGTCAAGAAACCCTAGTTCATTAGGCCGCCACGGTATATCATTCACACATTTATCAAAAATAGAAAGTTTAGAGAGCGATACCACTGACACATGATTGGGTTTTACCAAGATGCTCAGATTTTGCTTCGATACTTTTTCTTCTCCTCTTCGTTGCTCATTGCAGATATCGCGGGAACAAGACTGGGTTTCTCAAGGGAAACACGTGCTTTGCTCCCTTTTCTCCTTTTCCTGGGTTTGTATTTCAGCTTCTCAAGTACCTGGTTTCCTCAAAAGAAGTTATCAATCCCAAGAATGTGCGGAAGAACAGATCAACATGCTTGTATCACCGATGAGATTCAGATTCACAATTTCGGTGTTAACAACAAACCCAAACTAACCAAAGTATACTCAAATGTCGCAGACTATGACTTTGCACACAAATGCAAGGATGCAATACTGATCAGCCAAGACACAAAATGCACAACTCAGAGAACTAATGCTCATGAAAAGTAACCCTCAGTCTCAGGCAATATAGGAAGACAATGCTCATGAAATTTGAAAGGTTGGCCCTAGCATCTGCGTACACAGAGTCCAGTACTCATGGTAATCAGCCAAGGATGAGCAACAATCAACAAATTATGGCTATCAGACAACCAAGCAATTCACACTACAGGAAGCAATACAGGAGAGATTTCAAGGCCAGAGAATGCACACGAGTCAATCTTGCAAAATAGCACGTAGCATTACTCAATATTTCAAGGCCGTGCATGGATCCAAGATGTTGCATGTTTTCACAATGGTTATCACAGAATAAACTAGTCTTGCACCCCGAGCATGGCACATCGGACTCAACAAGTCGCATGCTACTAGATCATGTGCAAAGATGCGAGGCGTCTGAGCAATATGGATATGATTCACAGATGCAACAGATGCATAGATGAGCAACAAGCTAGATTTTTATAACATGCCACAGAGTGTCAACAAGGTCAGTTGATGTTCTAATTTTCACAGATTTATGCACAATGGTACATGGCAGATAGGTCACACAAGGTCTGTCAACAGGTTTGTAGGTTTGCACAAGTGAAGATGATAGCAACTTGGCAGACTACAGCTCACACAAGGTCTCACAGAATTGGTTGATAGAGTAAAGCATGCATAGAGGTACAGGGCATGTGGTGTCAACTCACTCAGTTGACCTTAACAGTTTTAGTTGTTATCAACTATCTCAGTTGATGTCACACAAAGCACAGGGCAGATGAAGTCAACTTACTCAGTTGATGTCACTAGGGCTAAAAGCTAACTTGGTTAACCAGGTTGCGGCTAAGCTCAACGGCCTACGAAGGGCTGGAGCTAGACAGGCGAGATGGGTTATTCAAGATCACAGACTCATATGCGCAAACCCTAGATATTGCGAAGGTTGGATGCTACTACTGTAATGCACCTAGTTGCGTCGACAAGCATGCTATATCATTCATTCAAAAAGGGGTTTGAGACACAATACCGCCGGGTATAAACCTAGTTTAGGCAATTCCACAATCGTCTGCGCTTTTCCTTGTCTTCCTTAGGTTTGCTCGCCTGCACCACAGTACCGCTTATCTCAACAAATCAACTTCAGTTCTCAATATTACACATTTAAAGCAAGAGAGCACTAGTGCTACAATGACAAATTCAGAGCTATGCCTAAGGTAAAATTGAGCCACATGAATCAATAACGACACAATGTTCAAAATGATGCTATGGAGAGTCAAACAACAACCACTAGAAAATATAACAATGAAGATTTATAGGTTTCTAGAGAGTGCAGATGAGAAGAGAAAGATAAAAGTTACAAATAACACTAAAGAGCCAAGATGAAATTTGTATGAACAAGATGGACTAACTAAACTACAAATTACAATGACAAGTGGTTTTAAAGAGATTAAAATGCAAAATTTAAAACAAAGTGATCATGCTAAGTTACTCTACGGGGCGTGATGCCGGGATGCAAGGCTTAACAAAAAGAGATGAAAGAGTGCAGTTCAAGTAGCACCTATCACTACACAAGATTCAGTTAGCACAAATGATGGTTTTAGCAATTAATCACAGGGATTTTGCAATGCAGCTGAGTAGTTACAGCTCAAGCCAGGCTAGATGCTAAATGAGATAGTGAGTGCAATGCACGGATGTAACTATGATCCTACAACAAGGGTTGTGGGCTAAGTTACAGAGAGAATGATGCCAATATGCAGGAATGTAAAACCAACAAATGAAAGCTAAACAAAGAAGGTATTAACACATATATACAAAATTAACTGAAACCAATAGAGTTAGCAAATGATCAACGCAGCACACTACCAAATCCCCGGCAGCGGCGCCAAAAATTGGTAGGCCGTTAAGAGTGTCTCGCCTACGTGTTAAACTGCAAGTGCACAAGGCCTATTGGAGAGCGAGTGGCAAGTACAGTCGATCCACGAGAAATGGAGTGTGTAAGGTTGATTTCAAGGCTCACTAAACTGATTTCTAACAGAAATGTAACACACAAGAGTTGGTTTTGGTGTCGATACGACAATAAGTCATAGATCAGTAAACTAAGGCAACAAATGAGATTGTGAACAGAATGGGGAACACTAGGCGTTGAATTCACCTTCTAATCTCATGCTCGTGCAATGTAACTTAAGCTATGTTCTTGTGCCTTCCCTTGAAGGTCTAAATTAGATATTCATTAACTAATTTTACTAACTCACCCCTAGTATGAGTTGTCTTCTTACAAGACAACTCATCACGAGCTCATAAGCTCATCAATTAACAACTACTCCTAACACATTATAACACAAAGAAGAATAAGACCAAAGATAAACATGCTTGACATGAAAATTAGGGGTTTCATCAACACCCTAGCAATTTAATTTAGAACATAATTAAAACACTTAAAACACAAATTAAACTAAAGTTGGTGCACTGGCTAATCCAGGCATAACCTTTACATTCATTGCTCATCCTCTATTTATACATGCAAACCCTAACTCACTTCAAATCAGAAATTAAGTGAAGACCCTCTCACCCAAAACCGCTGAATCAGTTGTCCCCTATGTCAATTCGGCTCTGCACTTCATTAATTTGATGTTGGAGAAAACCCTAGTTCCATTTATCTCCAACTTAGCTTCTAGGGTTAAGGGAGAAGCTATGTAAGAGATAACTAGAACTAGGAGGCGAAGCAGTGGTCGTGGAGGTCACATTGCTGTGTTGGGTGTCGGGGAAGGAGATGGTGGTGGTGAAGTCGGGTCTGCCATGGTCGGGGGAAGAAGAAAATAGGGCTCTGGTTTTGTGTCGGGGGAGAAGAAGAGAATATGAAGGTGAGGTTGGGGTTTGGTCGATGGGTAGGGGTATAGGTGGTTTTGGTGTGGAGCGGGAGCAGCGACGGACGATGTGCATGGTGGAGCGACCGTTGGATCTAGGGGAACCCGATGCGTGGGATGATGCGACCGTAGGATGCAGAAGATGGAGATCTCAATGGCTCAGGGCGAATCGGGTTGTGGACTCGGGTTATGGGCCGGGTCTTGGATTGCTCTAGCCCATGTCTTGTAAGTGGGTTGCTTCTTGTTGGGTTGCAACCGATGCGCGCGCGGCTTTGGCTTTTGCTCCATAGACGCTCGTCTCCAATTTTCTGCTCTTTTGGCTCCTCAATTTCTCCGAACTTTATTTACTACCTAAAAACACAAAATTAATTAGTACACATATTTATTCTTGAAAACAAAGAAAATACAGAATCTGGGATAATATCTGATTTCTGAGCACAAAAGATGAGTTAAATGCCAATAAATAAATGTATAAATATGCAATATTTGGCACTCATCATCTAAAGAATATGATTTCTATTTTTATCGGGAACATTGATTGTCACTTAAAGAAACTGGGAAAATTTTTCACTAATTGACTATGTTGTAACACTTGATAAGCATGTAAGCAGATCTTTAAAATTCATAAATGGTGTATCATATATCTGCGACACCAAAAAAGCACTGCTTAGTAATTTTATTGTAGAAAACAGTAGACAACATTATCTTTTATGTTGTTAAGATGCAAAAGAAAAATAACAGTAAAAAATGATGAAAGCAAAAATGGTTTCAGCAAAAATATGATGAAACCAAAAAGGGTTCCAATAAAAATATGATAAAACCTATTTTGGTTCCAACAGATTGTAAAAGCCCGCAAGCTCTGCCAAACTTAATCTAAAAATGAAACAAACATGACATACTTGCAACAAATTAACATGTTTAACTATAGAAAGAATAGAAAAGAGAATAAATGAAAAATAACTCTAAAACAAACATCAAAATGAAATCTGAAAAGTAGATTAAATACATATTATATGTAGTCTAAACTAAATCGAAACTGAAATTCGAAGAATTGTAATCGAAATGGCTTCACATCTGTCGAGCATGTCATGTCCTTCGGTTATGGGTAGTAAAAACATGGAAGCTACCACAAGTTCTCATCTTCTTCTTGGGAAGTGAACATGTATTAAAAATTATCTTCTTCTTACTTGGAAGACCTAGTTGTGGCGGAGTATCGGGATTAATAACAAGGGATTTTTGGAAACACTATAGCTGGCCTTTCAACTGTGGGAACTTGATTAGTTTCTCTACAACATTGGTTTCATGCAAATACCTCTTCAGTATCTCCACTGAACAGATGTGTACTTGTTGTGTACGTCGAACTCTAGCCGCAATTCTGACTTGCCAACAATGAAAACTCAAAACTACTGAGACATAAAATTGGCCAAATTATCAAGTACAATATAATTCTGAAAATGCACTTAAATAAGCTAAGATAAGAAAGAATGAAACAACCCGGTCACCACCATCACCATTTACTGACAACAGCAACAACAGAGACATACAGTTTACACAACATAAATATTTACTTTGTGCAATGTGAATATTTACCTGAACTGTTGTGCAATCTGAACATTTACCAGAACTATGTCTAGCTTATAAATTTCATGGTACTATAGCATATACGTAGACTGAAAATTTGACAGTATGCGCAGTAGCTTCGAATTGGTAATACTAATTACAACAAGATTATGTCTGATAAGACTAGCAAGTGGCGATCGAGGATTTTACCTTTTCATCATACTCTTTCTTGAGTAATACCTCTCAAGAAATGTATACAGCGGTTCCAATGGTTGATTTCGGAAGTGAATGCGGCACCAGGGACTGGCAAAAATCATACAAAGTTAAAATCCAAGGAAGGAGTTTTTTCGCTAACAATATTGAGGATTGGTTAGCACTGGTTCATCCATGATCAAAAAAGATGACATTGAGAATTTTTTCAAGTACAATGTCATTGAACTAAAGAGTCTCCACTACTTTCAACAGAACCATGTCTAACTTATAAATGTCATGGAACCATAGAAAAGCAAAAGAAAACTCTTGTTTGTTCCACTTCGTAAAAAATCAACAATGACAACAACAACAAAAAAAAAAAAAAAAAAAAAAAAAGGTTTAGGACTAATTATACAATCAAGTTTTCCCTAACAATTTCCAAAAAACCAAAACAAAGCCCTAATTTTGGAATGAATAAAACAGAAACAAATACAAAACGATTTATAATCAAATAAAATTCGATAACAAAATGAAATTGATTCAAAATCCCATTTCTGCATATGTAAATTAAAAAATTTACCTTCTGGAAATTAATTTGGAGTGAGCAAGAGAAGGTAATACAACTCTCATGACCTACGGATGTTGCTTCTGCTTTCGATATTGCTGGTGGTGATGAGGGGAGAGAAAAGAATGAGGCGGTGTTGATGGACGATCATGAGATGGTCTTGGTCAATCTAAATACGAAGAAGAAGACGACTAGAGATAGAGAGATGATGCTGGTAATGGCGATGTGAGTGAGATAGGGAGATGCAGAGAGACGGTCAATCTAAATACGAAGAAGAAGACGACTAGAGAAAGAAAAAGAGGGTAAGCTCGGTATTTCTATAAAATGGAATGGATGTAATTTACCTTTTTAAAAACATTTGGAGTTTTTGTATCAATTTTAGGAATTTGTAGATTTAATGGATCTCAACATATGGGTGGAGTTTTTGTGTGGTAAATATGGTCACCTTGGTTTTTAGAGCTTATTATGTTTTTATTTTGAGAAAAGGGTAGTATTTAATCTAAATGTGGGTTGCATTTAGTCACTACACATACATTCGATATGAAATGTTGAGCCTGATGATATACATATTCGATATTATCAATAATACAAAACAAAGCTAGGCTAAGTTTGCCTAGCTGAGTGGTGGTCAGGATTTATCCGTGGGAAAGATAAATCAAGGGTCAGGGTTCTCCTCGCCACACCCTACAAGTCGCACACGTGGTGTTCATTCCAATATTATGAATTAAAAATGAATACTCAAATTAAGATATGGAATTTCAAAAATTATAACGGGAGGTTCGAACTCATGACCTATTGTGTCATAAGAGTGGCCTCTAACCATTGTTCCACCTTGGTTGGAATTGATATAAAAGATAAATCAATAGTGGTTGTTTGTTCAACTTCAATATTAATTAGTATAAGTGTTTTATTAATTAGTATAAGTGATTTGTCTAGAGAGAAGATAAATCTATGGTTATGGTTTGTTCAACTTAAATATTAATTAGTATAAGTGTTTTATTAATTGATGTTTCATTAATTTCTCATGATAAATGATTTATTAATTTATCATCATAAATATCCCTTAATTAATATTAATACATATCTCCATCAATAAATAATAATTTTGACAAAAATTATTTCAATAGATATTAGTGGTGGTGGTGGTAGTAGAGGAAGAAGTAAGTGGTGGAAGCGGTGGAAGGTGTTACTAAGTGGTGGAGACGGTAACATTAGTTTTGGTGGAAGAAATAGTGGTGCTGGATGGTTTTAATGGCGGTGGTATTGGTTTTTTCTTTTTGAATCAAAAATAATAATTTTTTTTACATGACGGGTAACATTGTATTGTGAAAAGTATAGTTGGTTGTTTTTGACACGATCAAAAAAGGCGGTAACAAATACTTTGGGATGATACCAAATCATATAAGACAAAATGGTTGTTTTTGGTACCACTTTGCTATCTTTGGTAACCTTTCGTACGCATGATTTTCAGTATTAACAAAAAACATATAGTTGAATAAATTAATTGACGACCTAAGTTTGTTAAATCTAAACTTTATACATGACGTGTGGGATCAAAAGTTATAAGTGTGCCAAATATTCTACGAGGGATGGAAATTTAAAATGGTGGTGGTGGAGAAATAAGAGATATCTGGTGGTTTGTATGGTGTAGGTTTTTTTGATGAGTAGTAATTGATTATGTTAATTATGTGCTGCTATAAAAGGATAACACTATAAATTAGAAATATGGTTGATCGTCTTAATGCTAATATAAACTCGGTTAAAATACATGAAAATTAAGAAGAACAAAAAAACATTTGGATGTCACGTTATATAATAAATAACACTAAAAACTACATATTTAGTATCAAGGTTTCTCCATCCAATAGATAAATCTAAGGTTGTATTGAGATCCCGTAAGCGAGAGGGCAAGTTGGTTTTGGATTTAAATGATAATAAATATAATGAAACGCTCCTCTCGGTTTCTCCAATGAAAACCGAAACCTTCTAAAAAAATAATCAATCGAACAACACTTAGATGGAACGCATCACCACCAAAGGTAAACTTCTCAATTGCTACATATCCAAAGTGAAATATCTACAAATTAATATGGTGATTTCGTCCTACCGTGGTTTTTAATGAGGCATGCAATTAAATCTCTAATAGTGATTTTAAAGGTATTTAATAATTACAAAATTCTCTTATAAGATTTGTTTAGGCAAGTATTGATTTAACTTGGGTTCTTTTACATTTTTGTGTTAAGTTGATGACTTTTTAATTTGAATACATGTTTGGTTAACAAACTTTGATACATATAGGGTATTTTCTTTGTAGAACTGATGTTAGTCTTTCATTTTTCCCGTTAGCACTTTGTTTCGATCCCGTATTTGTAGACATTATTTGACTAATGTTGGGGTATTTGTTTAATCTCAAGGCCGATTAAACCCAATGTGTGTTGTATACATTGAAGGCGACATAAGTTTGTGTCGGCTCTACCTTGAAACTAATAATTTTTCTTCGGAAGGTTAGTTGAATTTATGTAGATACAAATATCAAAATGACTATGCTCTTTAAAACTCCAAATTACTTGAGTAACACTAGATGTGAGAACGTCATTCATGCACTACTTAGCATAGTTGGTGTGAAATCTTTTTATCCACAAATTTCTTCAATTTTATGTTATCAATATGATTGAGAAAGAATCTTACACATGTTTTGATTTACTATTATAAGTTTATTTTTTCAACTCACGTGTGTATATCTCTTCCAATAGCCAAGGGTTCTTCATTTTTATAACTCTCACATTTGCAAAAAATAAATAAATAATGTTTATCTATCGTAGGGAAAATATTATGGGTTTTTGCTTCACTCCTTAGAGCCTTAGTTATCAATAATTTCGGAACAAATGTATTCATAAACATCATGGAGTTGGATTGGCAGTTTAGGTATATGTACTGTTAGATGAAATATTCTTTTTGAAGTTTGAAATTATGGTATGATGGAACAATAAATGGGGTAAAATTTTATTTACTGTATTTTTTATTTTATTTTCATGTTGGCACAACATTATTACTCCGTCCAGATAATAAATTGGAATAACATGCTTAAGTAAAAAATAAAAAGATCAGGTAACCCATTTTGTTTCCCAAAACCTATTTGAATATCAAAATAATTACTCACGAATAAAATGAAGCAAGAGGAATGTGAACAATATCGTATTAGAGACAAAACATCCCGTGCCGTTACGGCACGGGTTAAGATCTAGTCAAGAATACAAAACAAAGCTAGGCTAAGTTTGCCTGTCTGAGTGGTGGTTAGGATTTGTCCGTGGGAAAGATAAATCAAGGGCTGTGGTTCTCCTGACCACTCCCTACAACTCGCACACGTGGCATTAATTCCAATATTATGAATGAAAAATGAATACTCAAGTCAAGATACGGAATTTCAAAAATTATAACGGGGAGGTTCGAACTCGTGACCTATTGTGTCATAAGAGTGGCCTCTAACCAGTGTTCCACCTTGGTTGGAATTGATAGAAAAGATAAATCAACAGTGGTGGTTTGTTCAAATTAAATACCATAATTTCTTTATTAATTAGTGTTTCACTAATTGCACATAATAAATAATCTATTCATTATAAAGTGTTTTATTAATTAGTGTTTCACTAATTGCTTATAATAAATGAATAATCATTTTTTAATTATAAATGTTTTCTTAATTAATTATAATATTTATTTCTATTAATAAGTTATTTTGATAAATAGAATCAATAGACATTTTCTCATGACAATGAGTAGTAGAAGAGGTGGAGGCCGAAAGATTAGTGGTGGTTAAGGGTGGAGCCAAGCACAATTATATTTATTTTTGTTCTTTTATCGAAAAATGGGATACAAAGTCCATTTTTCACCTGTATCCAACCTCATGATTTCAATAAAATTGATTGAAATACAAAAAAAGCATATATACACGGAAAAAAAAATAATGAAACTAATCAATTGATTTTAAATTTTGTTCAATCTAAACCTCATACATGGCATTTGTGATTGAAAATTAGAATTGCGTCCAAAAACCTAATGGGATGGGCGACGGTGATATAAGCAGACCGGTGGAGTCAAAATTGACATCGAGGAGGCCTATTTTAAAAAAAAAAGAAACATGTAAACTTTGGTGGACTAAACCATAAATATATATGGACAAAGTACTATTTATAAAATAAACTAAAAAAATTTATGAAGTTATTAAAAATTTAAGGGGTTAGAGCCAGTTAGTCAACCCCTTGGCTCCGCCACTAAGTAATGGTGGATAAAAAAGTGGATTCATATGGTTTTATGGTGGTATGGGTATTGGTGAATAAAAACATATTATGCTAATTTCGTAACGCATACAAAATGTGTAACGTTATATTATAAAGTATAAAACGTGGTTGAACATTCTAATGTTAAAATAAACTCAATAAAACATATGTCCATTTTAAAAAATTGGTGCAATCAATTGCCATGTTATGTAATAACTAAACGAACGACACGAATCAAGATCAAAACATATGAAATTATTTATTATCGATTTGTTTATGTAAATAGTTGTCAGGATTTGTCCTTGGCAAAGATAAATGATTAATTAAATTTCTATTATAAATGTCCCTTTAATAATCTAACATAAATACATAAATTTACTAAAAACTATATTAATTCTAATGGTGGTAGTGGAAGTAGGGTTAGTATAAGCGGTGGCGGGTGTTTGTGAATGGTGGAGGCTGTAACATTACTATTGGTGGAAGAAATAGTGGCGGTGGATGGTTTTTATGGTGGTGAGGGTGTTGGTAATAGTAGTGTATAATCATAGTTTTTGCTTTTTAGTGAGTTTTATTGTATTGTGAAAGATGTAATTGGTTGTTTTTAGCACGATTGATAAGGACAAAAACCAAATATTTCGAGGATGATACCGGAATGTATAATACAATATGATCATGACTGTTCGATCATCCGTATTATATAAAGGCAATTGGTGTACCCGTGTTAGAGAACATTATCGCTTTCTCAAGTACTATTACATTCTTTTCCTCCTGAAGACTATCAATGTCGAGTTGTTTCGCGACAACTACCTACAAAGACAACAACTTTCACTCAATTCCGGATATAAAACCTTATTGGCCAAGAAAATGTATTTGCATTCTAAAATATTTGTTTGAAAATTATGTTTGTTCTTCAAAATCATCATAAAAAACTCTAAATTTCGCCTCCGATGTTTATAGAATATTTTTTATATTTTACATTCTCAAATCATGCGAATCAACAATATCAAATTACGGATCAATACGTATAGGTTTCATTCACTGGGTTAGAAGGTAGAGTAGACATAGATGGGTAGATCACACGCAGAACATGACTGAGAATACTTCAATAATTTGGTCAAGAGATAAGGTCAAAAATTTAAGATTAACTTTCTATATGACTAATTAGATCGGCTTCGATAGAAGTTTCACTAAAATATGGATTAATAATAATTTTCACGTAAGACAATTGCAAAACATAGTTTGGCTAACTCACCTATGTAAAGAGTGGTCAAGATTTGTCCTTCCTCAATTGCTATGTTATGTGAAAAGAAGGTGATATCTAAGATTGAGGTATAATTCAAATCTATTAGATTGATACCATTTACAATTGGATGCCTTGAAAAAATTGACGTCTTTCAAGTTATAATTATTACAGTGGCAAGGGATACATTGACCACACTTGCAAGAAATAGCTCACTTCGTAAATGATTGGTGTTGCCTATAACGCTTCCAGAATGCAACGAGGAATTTGAGGAAACAAGGCACCGTGAAGCGGTGTTCGGAGTATTTTGGATATAGTAACTTAGACCCGATGTAATACTTATGTTTTTTTGTTTTTTTTTAGTTTTTCCACAATCTATTTATTTAAGAAAAATGAACATTGTAAATACATAACATCAACATAAATTAGACAGTTGCGTTTGACAATAATGGCTATCGATGGTTCTAAAATGGTTGTTGTAGAAGAATTGTTGGGATATACAACGAATTACTTGATACGAATGAAAGAGGTATAACTATTTCGATTACGAAATCACATAAAGTTCACAGAGAAGATGACATCAAGTTTAAAGTTAGTAACAAACATAATATGGATAACTAAAATGTTAAAAACAAACAAGATATATAAACTTAGAAAGCCGTGGGACTTGAAGAGGCCAATTTTGAAAACTACAGTCTTAGAAAGCAACGATCCACAATACCATAATATTTTTTTATAAATATTCAACGTAGAATATGTCAACTTTTGGTAAAGGATCTATTGACAATCTATTAATTTGAAATAGGATCATGGAGTACAATATGTGTTCAAGGTTCTTTATGAGGTAATGTGTCGCGATTGTATTCCAAGTGAAGGTAGGAACATACGGAAGTGACAAAATGTCCAAGACTTTTGAAGTTACCAAAGCCTTCGTTAAGGCAATTGTTGGGCACAATACTTTGTTGAAGATTTAATGGCAGAGGTTCTCATATATACAATCCCTTCGAAAAGGTAATGGGTACACATTTTAAACATTATCATCTAATGGGTGTTGAAAAATTACAGGAAAATCATGTCACATTGGATAGTTTGTATCATTCGTTCGATGCAAAAAAATACTATTCTCTGCCTATTTGGAGGATCGACAACATGACCATGATACATGAGTCAGCGGGAGCGAAATAGGAGCATGTGGATACTTTTATGGACGATATTGATTAGTTGATTTCACCGGGATGAGCGCTGCTGACGACATATTTCCAAAAAATATTTAAACTTCCATGTTCATGTAGAGCATTATCTCATTATAAGCAATGAACCTAAATAAAAAAGTGTATGGAAGTTAAGATTATATTTCTTTCGTTTGAGCAAATCTCCGGCGGTAAAATATTAAAGGAAAAAACAAAGTAAAAAAGAGAGGAAAATCCCAACTATTTTTATGACAAACACATATTAAATCATAAGGAGTTGATAAGTATTCGGGACACAAATTATACGATATATTAAAAATGAACCAACATCATGGCCCGTGCCGTTACGGCACGGGTTAAGCCCTAGTCAAGAGTATAAATCACAGTTTGGCTAAGTTTGCCTATGTAAGTGGTGGTCTAGATTTGTCTAGAAATAAGATAAATCTACGGTCATGGTTTGTTCAACTTAAATATTAGTATAAGTGTTTGTCTCATTATTTTCTCATAATAAATGATTTATTAATTTTACATCATAAATGTCCCTTAATTAATATATATAAAAATTATTTGAATAGATAGTAGTGGTAGGGTGGTAGTAGAATAAGTAGTAGGTGGTGGAAGCGGTAGCGGGTGTTAGTTAGTGGTGGGGGCGGTTACATTGGTTTTGGTGGAAGAAATAGTGGCGGTGGATGGTTTTAAAGGTGGTGGTACTAGTTTTTTCTTTTGGAATCAAAAATAATGAAAGAAGGTTTTTACATGACGGGTAACATTGTGAAAAATATAGTTGGTTGTTTTTGACATGGTTAATAAAGGCGGGTAACAAATATTTCGGGGATGATACCAAATCATATAAGACAAAATGATCATGATCATTGGATCAAATGGTACCACTGCTATCTTTGGTAACCATTCGTACGCATGGTTTTTAATATTAACAAAAAATATATAGTTTAATAAATTAATTGACTAACTAAGTTTGCTCAACCTAAACTTTATACATGACGTCTGGGATAAAAAGTTAGAAGTGCGCCCGATATTCTACGAGGGATGGGAAGTGGCGGTGGTGGAGAAAGAAGTGATATGTGGTGGTTTTATGGTGCTGGCGGGTATTGGTGAGTAGTAATTACTATGTTAATTATGTGCCACTACAAAAGGGTAACACTATAAAGTAGAAATGTGGTTGATCGTTATATGGTGTCAAGGGTATTGGGATGTCACGTTTTATAATAAATACTAACAATTACATATTTAGTATCAAGATCAGTCCCTCCAATAGATAAATCTACGCTTGTATTGAGATCCCGTAAGCAGAGAACAAGTTGTCTTTTGGATTTCTAAATGATAATGAATATAATGAGACGCTCCCTCTCGGTTTCTCCAATGAAAACTGAAACCTTTTAAAAAAAAATTAATCGAACAACACTTAGATGGAGCACATCACCACCAGTGTAAACTTCTCTGAATTGCTACATATCCAGTGAAATTTTTACGGATTAATATGGTGATTTTGTCCTACCGTAATTTTTAATGAGGCATGCAATTAAATATCTAATAGTGATTTTTTTAAAGGTATTTAATAATTATGAAATTCTCTTATAATTTTTATTCATGCAAGTATTGATTGAACTTGGGTTCTTTTATATTTTTGATACATATAGGGTATTCTCTTTGTAACATTGATGTTAGTCTCTCATTTTTCCCGTTAGCACTCTGTTTTGATCTCGGATTTATAGTTATTTGACTAATGTTAGGGTATTTGTTTAATCTCAAGGCCGATTAAACCCAATGTGTATTCTACGAATTGAAGGCGACAGAAGTTTTTTTCGGCTGTACTTTGAAACTAATAATTTTTCTTCAGAAGGTTATTTGAATTTATGTAGATACAGATATCAATATGGATATGTTCTTTATTGTTCCAAACTACTTGAGTAACACTAGATGTGAGAACACCACCCATGCACTACTTAGCATAGTTGATGCAACATTTTTTATCCACAAATTTCTTCAATTTTATGTTATAAATATGATTGAGCTCACACATGTGCATCTCAACCTTCCAATAGTCTTCATTTTTATAACTCTCACATTTGCAAAAATAAAATAAAATAGTTTTTATCTATAATAAGGAAAATATTATGGGTTTTTGCTTCAAAGCCTTAGTTATTCATAAACGTCATGGAGTTGGATTGGCAGTTTAGGTATATGTACTGTTAGATGAACTATTCTTTTTGAAATTTAAAATTACGGTGGGATGGAATAGTAAATGGGGAAAATATCCATTGTTTGTTTTTAGATTTTCATGTTGGGACAACATTATTACTCCAGCTAGATAATAAATCGAAATAACATGCTTAATTAAAATAAAAAGATCACGTAACCCATTATTTTTCTTGCCAATACCTATCTGAATATCAAAATAACTACCCACGAAAAAGTGAAGCAAGATGAATGTGAACAATATCGTATTAGAGACAAAAACATCCCGTGCCGTTACGGCACGGGTTATTAAGCCCTAGTAAATTTATAAGTAGAAGTGATGCAAATATTTTGTTGCCCTTGAACACTTCGGAGTCTAAAACCTATCTGGCCCATAAACTAAAATCCTTGACAATGAACCTAAACGCAATAAACTTCCTGGAACCCCCACTTACTCCATTAGCTAATTTTCTTTGCTCCCACTACTCCATTAGGTAATTTTATTTCCTCTTAATACTCATTACTTGATTAGCATCAATAAATTTGCTCCGAATCAGGAGGAGGCCGGCTTGACTCCTAGAAAGCCATGTCATACAATGATTGCTTCGTGGTGCTAATTCCTTGCACATACTTACTTTGATGACTATTCCAATTCGTCAATTTGATTTCAAAGAAGAAAAAGAATTGTTCATCGATTAGTTCCACTTGGTTTTACTTTCTATATATGAAATAAACAACTCTGTAATGAATCACTACACAGAAGCTTCTAAGTAAAGAGGCTATATAATTTTCAAAGAGAAAAGAAGAGGAATATTGTCCTAGGTACTTGAGAGTTGGAACCAATCGATTAGTGGGTGGGTGGGGAGAAGAACTTGGGCTTGTATACCATAATGAAAACTAGGTTAACAAGTGAAAATTCAAATACTGTTTGAATTCCAGGGACAATGTTCTAAAAAGATTAGCAAGGGGTTCTTTTATCAAAGTGACCAGAAAAAACATTCACACTAAATGGGTATTCAAAAGAACATTGTTGACAATGCTAAATTGACAATGCCCGATCCGGAATCCATCTTGATGAACATGAACTGCAAGCTAAATTTTTGTTAATATTATAGGCATTAGATAATTTTTGACAGGCTCATTATATATTATAAGCATTAGATAATATTATATTTATTTCATTACTAATATCACAATTATTAATTTACTAGTATTTTATGTAGTTATTTATTAAAATATACATTATTACAGACAATTAAATTAAAAATTAACTTAAAATAATTTTTTAAAGAAATTCACTGATTCACAAATAAATTTATCAGCAAATAATATATTAATAAATAAATATTTTGAAAAAAATAAACATTTGAATGACGCAATTATCAATTTCATCAATAATTATGCCAAACACATAAATTTTGGAGTCCAATTTTGTGCACACTCCTTAAACGAGTGTGCACAAAACAAAATGATGTGATTGGCTTATTTTAACAGCCGGTTAACTAATTAATATAATTCGTTTTTATTTTATTTAGATCTTAAAAAAGGTAATGAATCATATATCAAATCCGATAATTCCAAAAATATAGGATTCCTATACAAGGATATAGATAATCCATCTCGACTATAACTATATCCATACGGATTATGCCAACCAATTTTTCAAAATATAACCAATTAAAATAATTTCTTTTAATACAAAGATTTTAGCTTAGACAAAAACGAAAAATAATCCCTATTTGGTGACCATTAAAATGTATATTTCATCGTCATAAACAGGTAAAGTGAAAAATAACATAGCAAAGGTAAGAGAAATTAAAGCATTCCCTTCCTGGCCACTTCCAGGCGCATATAATACGTCACCAGCAAGCCATGATCGTGAAAAAGGTGTGTTTCCAAGCTTCTTGAACATAATACGTTACCAGCAAGCTATGGTCGTGAAAAAAAACTGTTCCTGCACTTGCACTAAAGAGGAAGAAGTTTCTTGAACAGAAACGGCAATTAACCAACCAATAGTAACACTTAATTAGTGTGATGATCAATTCAACATCACGTTTTCTTAAAACAAATTCAATTCATCATCACGTTTTTGTTTACAAATTAAGAGTTTCATTTTTTGGAATCCTATATTTTAGGTGTTAATTAGATTTGATATATATTTTGTTATCTTCTTTAAGGTTTAAATAAAATTAAAATTAATTGAAATACGAATTCTAGTAATTAGCTAACCGGATGTCAAGATAAGCCAATATGATTATTTTGTTTTGTGCACACTTTTTAAAGGAGTGTGCACAAAATTGAACTCATCACTTTAAATTTTGAAGGATGGAATTCAATTTTTAGGAAATTTGAATTCTACGGAGCTTTAGATGCCAAAGGCAGCCTTACAGATGTGAAGATTAGCCCCTTTTCATGAGAAGAAAAGAAGAAAAGAAGAAGCCTCCTTCAAATTTCATTGAAATTCACATCGAGACATCATATCCAATCACTCACTGATGGCCGTATAGGGGGGTCATACTAAAACAAATTAAGCCATAGGAATCTAGACAGGGATCTCATGACTTTTGAAGATATCTTTCTCTTTATATCACAAGAGAAAACCCAAGTAAATCAAAAGTGTCATAATAGGACTCTAGGGTCACGGTCATCCACCGGACCACAATTAGAAAGTCTTTCCTCCTAGTGGGGTCATTCTAGTTGACTTCAAGTCAATAAATAATACTTAGTGAAGAAGATAATTTCCCTTGTTGTCTCTTTTGATTCTATACCACAGAAGATGTGGCAGTAGACCAATTCTCCAAGAAACGAAAGAGATGAGATGAGATGAGATGAGATGAATGAAAATATAACGCGGATTTAGCTTTTGAATTGATGACTCTCACCTACACATATGGCGGGTTCCACTGTACCATATTCGCCATCTTAATGTACCAGTACCACATAGGTAGATTTTGAATGATGTGACATCAAACAAATTCAAATGATTTAATATCTAGAAGAAATTGATAATTTTCATCTACTCTAGTCACCGTTCAAAGCAAAAATATGCACTTCTTTTCAAAGTTTAGGACATTGACTGTAAATTCTGGTCTATCACCACAATCCTTCACTTCAGTGCTTCTTTATTGGGCGGACATTGAATAACAATAATAAAAATATCTATGTTTCGGTTAAGCAAACACGAAGGACACAATTTTGGTTTAAGAGCATTGATGTTTAATCTCTAATACTACTTGGGACTTCATGTGTTTTTGCGAGACGGTACTCTGTTTGTTATGCGGTAAAATGGTGAAACATATTAAGTTTGTGAGAACTTATTTGCATAATATTGGTGGAGGGTGAAAGTTTTTTTGCATTTTTTAATGGTTTAGAATTCGGAAAATGGGTCATTTGTCCAAAAAAATTTAAAACACGGTTCAAATGGACGAGTAAAAAATTTTATGGGTGAAATGGACAAAAAAAAAAATGCATCAGGATGAACTCTGGATTCATCCCGTTAAACTTAAAAAAATAGCAAGGATGAAACCTGGATGCATCCCGTGTAAAATAAAAATAAGAAAAAATATTTGAAAATGGACTTTTCCTCGCCTATTTTTAAATTTTTGTCCATTTAAACAAGATCTAAATCACTTTTTTGTCCTTCTCACCTAGGAAATTTTGATTTTGATCTTTTAACCAATTTTGTGTTTAGAATTTGACCCTGAGTTGATATTTGGAAAGCTTTCTTGGGATGGTTCATTTTGCAAAAATTATCGACTAAGTGTCAAATATGTCACTTAGCCAGTCGGGATGGAGTTTCTATAGATTGATGGAGTCTCGAATCGCTAGGTAGAGACTATGCCACACGGTTAAGTTGAATCCGCCATCATCCTAAACTTGATCGCTCGGGGTAGTCCATGTCCCCGAGTGATATTTCATCCCATAGCTATAAATGCATCACCCTATACATACTCAATTGCTACAATGAATCCCATAGATCGTGATGCATATGAGGGTTGTCAGCTTGTTTTTTGTGTCATTAACAGACATGTGCTATAATTTGTGGCTTTAACCATACAATTATATCGAGAAAGAATGATTGGTAAAACCAACGTGAGTGTGTTAACAGGATCACTTAGGGAATGGAAAAAAGTAAATGGAAAATCTTTTTGCTTCTTTAAGTATAGTGTTGCACAAATACATTTTTAATACAGAATTTAATAAAATGTAAAAACCGTTGTGGATTTGAAAATTAATTTTAAGATAATTTTTATTAATAATTTTTTTTTTATATCGAATGTTTTAAAAGGAATTACATCTATCATACTATTGATATCCTTGATTATCTTGATTTTCCTTACCTCCAACGATCCATAGATCCAACATAGCAGAGAACTCACTGATTTGAGTCTAAGTTGGTGGTTGAGTAGCATCAAAATTATCTCCAAAACCTTGAAATGGTGAAAATGGTTAAAATGGTAATGCGGGTGTGGCAATTGGGGTATAAAAATTAGTTTGCTAAAATGCTTCAATGTTCAAGCCAACATGGGTTTGTACTTGAGCTGCTGGCATGTTCAAGAAACAACAAGAAGTTAATACCTCACTTATTTCCATGTGAATGCCTCCATCACATGGTGCTATTTGTGTCTCTTGCATTATAAATCAAGTGGAATGACGATTTTTTTTTTAACTTCTTTGGATGCCACCACCAGATCTGGAACCTCAACCACATGACTTGAACTTACACTATTATGACTTGAACCTACACAATGACAACTTGAACCGATGTCATCATGACTTGAACCTGCTGCAGTAACAGAATTCCAGACATCATCATTCTAGACCTATGTCTCTGGATCCGCTCCAAGTCAAATATCTGAAATCCTTGTGAAAGATGGTTATAATTGTTCAACTCGGTTTGATCCTGCTCTGGTGTAGCTATCACCCCGCAATATGGGTAAGTTTGATGCAGACCTTCAAAACTAATTGGGACAATAATAATCTCTTCTTCGAGAGAGTATTTACATCCCAAGAACATTGTGGCATATCTAAGGATGCAACCATTTGACTACTAGGATACATATATGCGACGCATGTTGGTGGTGGAGGTTGGGAAGGAAGATAACTATCATCAAGTGACATCTTACCTAGTGCTGAAAAATCCGCATTACCAAAATTTTATGGTTGCAAAACATAAATGGCTTGTAAATATTGTTAAACCAATTAACTAATCAAAGTCATAGTGAGGAACATGAATCAAATCATCATCTTTATCCCAAAGTTGACCGTTTCTTGTCAAATCTAACTAATCATCCTAAGAAATTTTTGTCGCTTGAAAATGGGTTGATGGATTTTATATTTCTACTTTGTAGCTGAAGAAGGTGTCTTTATCTGTAGTACCAAACACCATTTCCAGAATCAAGACCGTAAACGCAATTCACTTTCACCTAAATTATAACATATTCTGGGCTACCATACTTTCGTACTCGTCAATTGATTGATACAGCATGGCGGACATTTTTTTACTTGTTTTACACAGTTGTTGCATCCTCAGAACCACAAAAATATTTTCATCATCGTCAACCTGGCCAGGCTTCCAGTTGTCAACATGGTACTTACACATGACTGGAAAAATAACTCTTTTATTGTGAAGATCAGGTTCACATACACAAGGGTAAATATACCACCAATACTAAAAATAATAACATTGTTGTTTTAGTACATTTACTATTTCAAAAATAAATCGAAAATAAATAAAACAATGGAAATGAATTGTGGTTCTTACCTACAGTTGTATTTCTTTGGAACACGAGCGTTTACCGAGGGTTATGTAAAGTTCATCTAAAATTGCATACCCCAAGTCATATGTTGGTGCTTTTGCTAAATCTTATAATGGTTCAAGAAAACCAATTAAGTGTTAGTGATTAGCATTTGGGATTCAAATTTGGCCTAGTACGTATAACACAAAGATACATTAAAGCTCATTATAATGCTCAGGGAACAAATAATCTATTTTCGGTTCCATGTTCTCTTTGATTTTCTTAGCGTAACGCTTTAAAAAATTCTTCAATCCAGACATTTTTATTCCTCTGTGTTTTAATTTTCAGTGATGTGACTTCGCTTCTACATCACTTGAGTACAAGTGAAGTAGTTGTCGCCATTTTCCTTCCGACTACCACAATTAGTTTTATTTTAACATATCATTGACCTCAGACCACCCACCTCTTAGTTTGAATAAATTAACTCGCTCTATATGGATAGATACATGTATGGGAAATACACCAGAACCATCTAGTTGTCTAACACTTGTGAGTTCGTGTTCTTTATGCTGATTCTAGTCTCCACCACATATTAGGGTGCTGCTCATTCCTTTCAGTTTCTTGCTCTTGTTTCTCGTCTACTCTTTTGAAAATGAAATTGCTATGACAAGACATTTAAAATAGGTTTGGAATCTATTCTCAGGAGAAGATGAATAAAGAAATTTGAAATAGGTGCGAAGAAATAAGGTGATTGGTGCTTATTTATAGGCGGTAGAGAACTCACCGCTGCCAATAAAAACTAGACTGACCGACATAGACTACATCACTAGCGGTTAAATCACCATTGCTAGCGGCATAGTCTCCCACCGCTCATTAGAAACTTGATTGACACACGCTTCTTCCATAGTTAGACGAAGAGTTTGTCAGGCCATCTGGTAAATTGAAAAATTTACAAGTGTGCATAGGAATTGGCGTCAATAAAATAAAAAGGGTGGATCAAATGGCTAAGAAGAACATAACTTTATAGCCATGTGGTTTATGTTTATGTTTTCGGTAGTGCTACACGGCGCCTCACACTGCGCCCTGTTTATCGCCCATGATGAAGTGGCTAGCTGACTAGGATGAACGTGTCAACAAACTGTAAATTGACGAGATTTATTCTCTTTGTTCTTTTATTTTCCTCAGACAAACATTTTTTTCTAAGTTTTCCAGATTGTTTTCACCGTCTTCCTCTATGATTATCATCCTTATTCAATCCATATGATACCAAATATAATCAGTATGTGATATTTAGTACGAGAGGATAAAATTAAGATTTTAGTAGTAATTGAGTGATACTTGAAGTGAAAAATTCCAATCCGGATCATAGTTGATCATGGTTATCAACAATAATTTTTTCTTTCATGTCTCTCTTCTTTCCGATTATTCCCATGAATCAGAAACTTCCTAAGTTTACTAAAATCAAAGAAAGGCCTAGTTCACTGTTTTTTTGAAAACCCTATTTCGATTTCAGGATTTGTTTTCTCTGTACGCAGACTTTGTTTGAGTTAAATTATACAAGGTTGATTGGGTTAGTGTTTATTGATTTAAGAATTTAAATAGAGATTTGGAATATGGGTTTGTTGTAATGGATGAAATAAAGGGTGGGTTTTTGAATATTTCATTTACAACCAGTTGAATCCATGAGATTCAATAACCTGATTCCAAATGGGGCTTCTGCATAATTTTCATGGAACTTTCACCCTAACTGTCTAATGGATTGCAGTTGGTAACCTTGAGAGGTTGATTTTATAAGTCCAAACGTTATTTTAATTTTTGATCAATAAAAGAAAAATGATTAAAGATGAAGAATATGGAATGCAGAAAAACTTTCGGATAAAGAAAACTTAGATTAAAAAAAAGAATGTAAGATCACGTGAGACGGTCCAGCTAAGCGAGCCACGTGTGAAACACGTAGGCATGGGCGTAGAGTGGGGGCGAGATTAGGGCTCAGAAAAGCATTATCGTTATGTTTTAGTTTGCAATGACAATGTTCCTAAGACTCATGTTGTAGCTACATGCCAAGTGTGGTTCATTTATTGTTTTAAAAAAATTCTTTCTGGCAAATAGAATAAAAATGTCTAACGAGTTTTAAGAAAATTCTTTCTGGAAAATAGAATAAAAATGTCTAAAGAAAGAAAATATATTTCGTGATATTGGCGTCATAATTCATAAGCCCACAAATCCCCTGCTTCACAGACCAACAAAACAACAGTTAAAAGGGAAAGTCAAGAAAAATTAAAACAAAGTCGCGAGAGGCAATGATGTGTCACAACTATCGTCCCATATTTGTGGCCCCAAAAATATAAGCGCGTGGGGTCAACAAACATCCAATCCCATTACCAATTTTCCAAACAAATTTCCAAATTCAATTCTTCGGGGAACCTTACAATTTTGGTGCATACCTCTTATTTTCTTCCCTTTTCCTATCAAACTAGAAACATATCCACACTATTCGTATGTGTGTCACCCTTACTCCCTAGGCCCCTCATCCTCTCTTTAATCCGTACACACTGATCCACGCATATAAATAAATGCATATCTGGTGAGATCAACAAGCCAACCAACTTGCAAAGCCAAAGTGCCAAACTACAACTTTTGTAGCCAACAATAAACTGTAAGCACTTAGACAACAGCATTAATGGCAGACTTGGATCTTCCAGGTTTCAGGTTCCATCCCACAGAGGAAGAACTCCTCAATTTCTACCTGAAAAAAGTTGTCTTCGGTCATAAGCTTCATTTCGACATCATTGGTTTCCTCAACATTTATCGTCATGATCCTTGGGAATTACCTGGTATACATCTCTCTCTTTTATCACTTTGCAGTTCCAATTTCTATTTTTGATCACTATACCTAGATTGTTCTCGTTGAGGTATTAATTTTATGATTTGTGCTAAATATTAACAGGGTTGGCTAAAATTGGAGAAAGAGAATGGTACTTCTATGTTCCTAGAGACAGAAAGCAAGGTCCTTCAGGTGCCGGCAGGCCAAATAGAACGACACTGAATGGATTTTGGAAGGCAACTGGTTCTGACCGTACCATACGGTGCTTAACGGATCCGAAAAAGATTTTAGGATTAAGAAAGACTCTTGTTTTCTACAACGGTAGAGCACCACGGGGGTCTAAAACTGATTGGGTCATGAATGAATATAGACTGATGCCCCAAAATTGTTCTTCTTCCAAGGTAATTAGTTACAACTTAACCCTATATTCATTTTATTAACTAAGGTTCCAATTTTTAAACAGTACGTTTAACTGATTAATCTGTTCTTATTAATTATTGCAGGAGGATATAGTATTATGTAAGATTTACAGAAAAGCGACGTCTTTGAAAGTATTGGAACAAAGGGCAGCCATGGAGGAAGAAGAGATGGAACAAAGGGCGGCCATGGAGGAGGAAGAGATGTTTAAATCATCCACATCGTCACCACAAGACTCATATATGTCTGTATCATTAATGGAGTCTGAAATCAATATATTTTGTAAGAGTGTTAGTAATGAAGAAGACCAAGAACAAGAACAAGAACAAGAACAAGAGCAAGAGCAAGAACAAGAACAGGAACAGGAACAAGAACAAGAACAAGAACAAGAGTTGATTAAGGAAGAACATGTTGAGGGTGTTCAAGAAGTAATATTGGTTAACAAAGAAGCTGAAACATGTGCTGCTTCAATAAGTAAACCATCACTAACCCTCGTGAACGATAAATTCTTGCCCCAGCTTCAATTGCCTGGTAAAATTAATAACAATCTGGATTGGATGCAAGATCCTTTCTTTACTCAGATACGTAGCCCTTGGTTAGACAACTGGATGACACCTACTTATGCCAACTTACTACTGTAACTTAGCCCAATCCCATCATATTTTTCCCATACCTATATTATATCTTTGTAGGTATATATTTAGCGTCATAATTAGTGTATTTAAGGATTTTTGCTTGATGCATGAAAATTAGAAACCTGTATTAAGACGAGTTATATATATGAAGCTCGAACCGTCAACTATGTCATTTTTTTTCAAGTCTAACCATGTCAAGACTTGTTAATTAGAGGTACTGCTTACTACTAGTATTATTGCCATCTTTAGGGCCTTTTTATTGTCATTCACAGTGTGTCTACGAAACATGAGAAAGTCTTGTAAAGTAGCATTCTGGTGTAATGTAATTGTAATGAATAATTAAGCTGTGATGCTTTTAATAAAATTCAAGTATTAATTTCAGGTTATGTTTTGTGTCATTTGCTACTTAATTGATTAGTGATGAATTAGGACACATTTTTGTTGATCAATTTTCAAATGGGATGGAAAAGACTAAATTAAATTATGAAAGAGATGGTCAATGACAGATTTGGACTCAAATTGATGGAAAATACAGAGTCTCGTGAATTTGGAGTTCAGATTTTTTTTTGCTTCTTATGTATTTTGTACTCCCTCTGTCCTTTTTTATTTGGGAACATTAATTAAATACCCCTCCATTTCAAGGTCTTCACAAATACCCCTAAGAACTTCACAAATACCCCTAAGGGGTGGATAATGAAAATGAACTAAGATTTTTTTGATAAATGAAAATGAACTATTATGTTCTCGACGCATGTAAAACGTTAACCCAACCTTCCCTACTGAGGTTGAATTGACTTAATATATGCCAGTAAACTATACCCTAAAAACTTAAAATATACCCTTTAGGGGTATTTATAAAGTTCTGGGGTGTTTACAGAAGACCCATGAAAAGGAGGGTATTTATTTAATTCCCACTTTTTTTATCTCATCCTAATTTCTACTTATCTCATTCCATTTTTACCGTCCGCCTCGTTTATAGACATATTTTTCCCTGAAACTATCAAATATACCCTTTACTTTTAATAATCATAAAATCATTTTTAATATCAAAATCTTAAATAATATCACCATATATAAGGAAAAAGCTTACTCAATATCTTTGTATTAATTGTCATTCCTTTTTTAAATAAAAACATTTATGGATAGTTATAAAAATATTTCTTAAATTGTGGATTCCACAATAAAAGCAATATAAATTTGCTTTTATTTTCTTTAAATATGCCCTAAAATAATAATACTATCAAATTTATGCTAATAATTTAGTTTTGGTAATAATATAACATTAAATAAAGCTATTTGGTGAGGGCTACAATCATTATATTTTATAGAATTTCCTTAATATCTTGATAAAGTCAAAGCGGCCTCTTAATTTAGGACGGAGGGAGTACCATTTTAAACGTTGGTCAGCAAAATCTCCGCCCCGCATAAAGTCTTCCTTGTTCTTTTCTTTTTGAAAAAAGAAAGCAGAGTTCTCTTGTAGGGCGTATGCTGCAGTGGTATGAAAAATTCACCGATGTCGATGAGGTGATTCATCACGCGCTAAAGATTTTATTTGAAACTTGGTAGTTACAAACACTTCTTCTACCGGTTACTTTATGGGTTCATGGGTTAGATCCATTTTTTCTGACCGAAATAGGTGGAACTTGAGAAGGTGAAATGATAACTGGCGACAAGTGGAGGACAAATTTAAACCCTCTCAAGTCTGAAGTGCCCAGTACTTCATCTGAATACGTAAGCACAGTTAAAAAAACCTGAGATCGATTATGTCAATGTTTTACCGAGGTGAAAAAATGTTCTTTTCAGTGTTTCTGGCGTTTGCGATATTTTACAAGGAAAAGAAGTTGCAACGGTTAATGACAGAACCACAGTTCTCGCTGCTGTACCTTCGAATTGACTCGAACCAGATGAGCCACAACACTGCATACAACTCAAGTATAGCACCTAAGTACGAGCTGACTCGTCTAGCTTACCTGTTCAAGTTCATGATGCAAAAATGCTTTGCATTTGAAACTCAACTCAGTGTTTTAAAATACGTAAACGTAAAGCGATACGCTAACCTAGTAAAGCGTAGTGTTGAGATTATAGTCCCACATGGTTGGGTTATTTAAGATCCTGCGGTTTATAATCTATTAGGGCCTCTCCACTCATTGCCAATTGGTTTTGAGTTGGATGCCCGTATTCTAATACGTAGCTTCAAAACGTTATTGAAGCGTAGCTTCACAAAATTAAAAAAAAAAATTTACTTATAGATATCTATGTGAAACTGACCAACACAAAGCCAAAAACCAATCTAATAATCCATGATAAAAGGAATAAATAAACTAACTAGTTAATTAAGCATATGCAAGAGGCAAGAACATACTTATCTACCATGATAAAGGGAGCGGAGAAAAATAAATAAACTAGCTAACTAAGCCTATGTCGTACTGACTTGTTCTTTGGTTTTGGAGTCTCTTGGCTTGCAGAGAGTTGAGTAATTTTTAGGGTTTTTTAATACTAAAAACTAAGAAGGAAACGTTGGGACTTGTTTTGGGATTTAAATCCCTGTTTTTTCTCCAGAAAACCTAAGAAGGAAACGTTGGGACTTGTTTTTGGGATTTAAATCCCTGTTTTCTCTCCAGAATATTCATTTTTTTTAGTGAAGCCCTAAAATGCGCGCTTCAAAACGTTTTTTAAAACACTGACTCAACTATCATAAAGTACAACTGGAAACACAACTATTCAAATCATCTGGCACGATCATTTTACAAACTCAAAATATGAAGAAACCAAAATAAAACTAAAATTAATAAAGCATTTCATAAAGATTACCCCTCCCAAAATGGTGGAAAACCAGACTGGGGGTGCTTCCCAAGAACACTAGTCTTCATTTGTCTTCACCTATCTGGCAAGAAATATGCATCAATATTACAAGGGTTTAGAAGTAATAGAAAATTAAAATGTAGAAATTAAACTAGTTAAGTACTTGATATCCTTAAATCTAGCATATGTCGTGCAAGAGCCTTCAAAGTCTAGCATATGACGCACGTTGTGTCTGCCAAGAAATTTGAACACCGTAAACAACCCCAACAAACAGTGTCCTCTGCTGCTGTCAAATAATGAGAGATAAATTTTGATAAGGGTTACAACTTGGACTAGTTTTACATATCACAGTTTTATTCAAGAATGAAGAAATCCCTAAATTCTGCCGCTACTAAAATCGAAACGTTCACGACCAACTTCTCAAAAAATTAAGAAATTCCAAATGGAACTTGTGGTTTAGAACGCTTCGAGTCACGCCCGCGAATCGGGCGATTGACTCTAGAGAATTTTTTTCTTCACGAATCTTGCTTTCAGATCTCTTTCTTGAAGAATTCATGTGATTTTTCTTACAATTATTCAAACCATTGTTGATTAAATGATTACTGGTGATTAGGTAGTTAGATTGATGGATAATAATCCAAATCTAATACCAATATGTCCGAAACGATAATATTGTCGTTGTTAAAATAATTCCTTCGATTACCTTGCCTGATAATCTATTTGAAGAGGGTTTAAATCCTTGGAAATTCTCATTAATTGGTAGATTACAATTACAGAAAATCAAGTTTGTAGATGCTGCTATTATATTGAGGAATCAATGGAAGTTGGTAGGAAACTGTAAGCTCATCCCATTGGGAAAAGGTTTCTTTACTATTAAACTAGATAATGAAGTTGATCATTTGCAGATATCAAAGTCAAGGGTTATGGGAAGTTCAAAATCAAGTATTAAGAGTTAGGAATTGGGTATCTAATTTTCGCCCAGATTATCAGAGAACCTCAAAAGCTTCTGTGTGGATTAGATTGCCTGGGTTAGGTCCGAATTCGAAAGAAAAGATTCTATTTACTATCCGTAAGGAAATTGGTACTCCTCCTAAAATTGATGCTCACACAGAAAGATGTGAAGTGGGTTATTATGCAAATGTTCTTGTTGAGGTTGATTTTGCTCAATCTATTCCTAGTAAAATCTGGATTAACACAAAATATGGAGGTTTTTTTCAGGACATTCTAATTCCAGATTGTCCAAAATTTTGCAATGCTTGTAAAATTGTAGGTCACCTGATTTTTGAATGTAGGGTGGAAAGAAATAATCAACAGTCAAATGGCAGTAGTCATCAACATATCAGACAAGCTCCTACTACTGCAAGTATTCATATTCCTTTTGATATATGTGATAGATCAGAAGTAGAAATGGACAAAGAAGTTGTTCAAGTTGTTAGCCCTTGTGAGAAACCAGCTGAAGTTGATTCAATTATTAATGATATTACTACTCCACAACAATTAAGTACTTCAGAACCCATTCCTTTGGTAGGTGGGAGGTTCAGTTCTTAGGCACAAAAACAAAAAGTTGAGGATGATGCTAGTGTATATGAAGACATCACGGCTGATTTAGAACCACAAAAATTGATCCAAATAGCAGAAGCTACTGAATTAGAAAATAGTGTGGTTAAATTTGTTGATTCAGGATCAGGCAAGGTAACCTCAGAACCTGTTGTTTTTACTTCTTGGTCTTCCATTGCTTCTACTTCTAATACTAAGAATACAGCTAAGGAAAATTCTCCACCTGATAAGCAGGATACTTGTCTTAAGAATGCTGCAGCTCCTTCAATTAAATCAACTAATGGTAATAACTTCAAAGTTCAAAATAAATATAATTTTAGAAAGAATGTTTGTAAGGGGGGTCCAAAAAACCCCAATACTCCAACATGAAAGTTCTCTTTTAGAATTAAAGGGGCCTTATAAGAGCTAGGGCCCAACAAAAACTTAGAGCTTTAGTAAATCAATTTTCTCCTTCATTAGTTTGGGTTGCAGAACCACATGTACATTGTACTTCCTCTTTTTGTAGCAAATTGAATCACGCCAGGATGCAATCCATGGCAATTCATAATTCTTCTTCCAATCACAAGGGAAATATTTGGTTGTTTTGGAGTAATTCAATAGCTGCTCCTTCAAAAGAGTATCTATTACAAGTCGATGATAACAAAGTGGCGTAAGAGAGATGTTATGGTTTCGGAGTACATGCTAGTGTTAACTTGGTGCAAAGAAGATTTCTTTGGTCTGAAATGCAAATGATTAGTGAGTTTAAAAGGTTTTGGATGGTGTTGGGTGACTTTAATGCGCTTTCTCAATTGAAGAAAAGTGGGTGGTAGAACTCATTCTAGAAGATCAATGCTTTGGATTTCAATGAATGCTTGATCAATGTCAGTTAATTCATGCTCCAAAAAAATGGATTAGATTTCTCTTGGTCTAATTTCCAATATGGAGATAAAAGAATCTTATGTCATCTAGATAGAGCCTTGTTTAATATGGAATGGTTGGATAAATTTCAAGATTGGGATTATAAAGTTAGCTTAAGAGTAGTATCAGATCACTCTCCATTATTAAGTGGATGTGCTAATATCCTAAACCAAAGAATGTTCCCTTGAGATTCCAGAAGATGTGGCTTGAGCATCCATGTTTTCTTCAGTTAGTTAAAGACAGTTGGGCATTAACTGTATCAGGACATCCAGCTTTTGTATTTATGCATAAGCTTAAAAGACTGAAACAACTATTAAGGGAATGGAACTGGAATGTGTTTGGAAATGTTCAAATAAAAATCAAGGAAGCTGAGGAAATTTTCAAATCCAAAATGCTTATCTCAGATAGTAATCCACACAATACCACTGCTTTAAATGATTTGGTGCAAGCACAAAATGAGTATAACTCAAGAGAAGTCCAATACAGTACCATGATGAGGCAGAAGTCAAGAATAAAATGGGTCAAAGAAGGTTCTGCAAATACTCAATTCTTTCACACTAACATTAAGGCTAGGCATTCTCACAATCTAATTACTGAAATGGAAGATGAAGATGGAAACATTATATCTGATCAAGAGCAAATTGCAAATCTTTTAATCAATTTTTTTGAGAAGAAATTTTAAAGATCAAGAAGCCAGAGTTGATGATTCTCTGCTTGCAGTGATTCCTACACTTATTACAAAAGATGATCAACAACTGTTAGATGCTTTACCTACTGCAGATGAAATTAAGCAAGCAATTTTTGATATTGATGCAGAAAGTGCTCCTGGGCCTGATGGTTTCTCAGGTATGTTCTACAGAGCATGCTGGGTTCTGTCCAATTTTGTTGGAGAAGAAAGTTTATTCCCAAGGGTTTAAACTCTAATTTTTTAGTTCTTCTGCCTAAAATACAAGGAGCTAAAAAGCCTAGCCAATTCAGACCCATAGGATTAAGTAATGTCAACTTTAAAGTTTTTACTAAAATCATTACATCTAGAATGGGAAAGTTAATTACAAAACTAATATCCCCTCAACAAGTTGCATATGTCAAAGGAAGGAGTATTCAAGAGCAGATCCTCATTGCCTCAGAACTTGTTAATGAAATGAAATCCAAAATAAGGGGTGGTAATGTAGGGTTAAAATTAGACATTTCCTGTGCCTATGATTCGTTAATTGGAATTTCTTATTTCAAGTGTTAAAAAAATTTGGTTTTTCATCTCGCTTGGTTCCAGTGGCTACACACCTTATTTGCATCCTGCAAGAGTTTCTGATGGTTAATGGTGGTCCCAGAGGATTCTTGTCCATGGGTAGAGGATTAAGCGTGGTGATCCATTGTCTCTTATAATTTTATTTATTCTAATGGAAGAGGTGTTGAGCAGGGGAATTACTCAATTGGTTCACTTAGGCAAACCGCAGCCCAATGGTTAACGTAAAAGGGTATACATCCAACTCACTTGATGTTTGCTGATGATGTTTTCATCTTCACTAATGGTTCAAAAAGAAGTTTAGAGAATCTAATCAATCTACTTCAGCAATATCAAGAATGCTCATGTCAAATCATAAATAAAGGTAAAAGTAAATGCTTTGTAGATGATTGTACTCCTCAAAGAAAGCTGCAAATTTCCAACTTACTGCATATGGAGCTTACTTCTTTTCCAGATAAATACTTGGGCATTATTATTATGCCAGGTAGAGTTAAATCATCTATTCTGTGGCCCATAGTAGAAATGATGCAGAAAACACTAGCTAGATGGAAAGGCAAACTATTATCATTTCATGACAGATTGATTTTAATCAAGTCTGTTCTATCTAGTTACCCTCTATATTCCATGGCAGTGTATAAATGGCCAAAGTCAATAATTAAAATATGTGAAAGGATTATGAGAAATTTTCTATGATCAGGGGATGGAGAAACAAGGAAATATGACATTTTGGCTTGGAATAAAGTATGCACTCCTATCAATGAAGGAGGGCTGGGAATTAGAAGACTTGAGGTGCTTAATAAGGCATTATTAATGAAAATAATGTGGAAAATGCATACTTCTGTAGATGAATGGTCACTGTTTTTTGCAGCCAAATACAAAGACAAGTATGGCCAATGGAGCAACAAATGGAAGTACTCTTCAGTATGGCCTGGATTGAAATGGGCTTGGCAGCAGCTAAAAATTAACATAAGATGGAACATTAGGAATGGGAAGAAAATATCTGTATGGTTTAATGTGTGGATAGGAGATCAACCATTAATTGAAATTATTGGTTACACAGAGTATGTTAAGGCTAACCTGAATATGAAGGTAAATGAGTTATTGCCTCAGCTAAGTTGGTTAATTCCAAGTGAAATTCAATACAATCTCGCCGCATTATTACCAATTTCGGTGGTGGAATGGATACAATTGTTTGGAGTGGTGATCTTAAAGGTAAATTCTCTACATCATCTACAGTAAGCATGATTAGGCATAAAGAACTTCCCTTACAATGGCCATCAGAAATCTGGAAATCCTTTTTACATCCTACTATAGCAAGCAACATATGGAAAATCAAACAAGGAGTTTATATGGATGATATAAAGAAGTTGAATCAAGGTTTCTCTATAGCTTCAAGATGTCAGATATGTAAAGTTCATCAAGATAACATGGATACAATTGGCTAGGTAATCGTTTTTTAATTTTATTAATCCATCTTCTTTTGAAGATATTTTCACAATTGCAAAACATAAAAGCTCTATTATTCAAGAGATTTGGTCAATCTTTGCTTATGCTAACATGTTAGAGAACTTTGGTTTCGGAAAAACAAGGTGATGTTTGAAAATTTTAAGCCCAATGAAACTCGGTTCAAAAGCACTTATGTCTCCTGTATGAAGGTAGCTATTGAATGAAAGGAACTAAATGGAACCAAAATTATGATACTGATATTCTAAACTTCTTCAACATTAGAAACAGATGCTCAAAATTTTCTTTGATTGTGGAATGTCAATGGAAAGCACCTGCAGAAGGTTACATCATGTTTTGTTGTGATGGTGCAGCATTTGGAAATCCAGGGGATGCATGTTTTGGTATTATTGTAAGAGATCATAACTGTCAAGTACTGGGGACAATTTCAGGTGGTATTGGCATATCTACTAATTACATTGCAGAAGTCATGGCTGTAGTGTGGGCAATTGAATGGGGAGTGAGACTTTATTGTCATAAGATCATCATTAGCTCTGATTCCAAAGCAGTTGTGGAAGATTTCAAAAAAGGAAACATACCCTGGTTTGTTTATACTAGATGGAAAAAAGCCTTCAGTTCACTAAATGAAATCATATACAACCATTTGCTACAGAGAAATCAACTTCTCTGCAGATGGTCTGGCTAAAAAAGGTGCAAGACTCAATTTGGGAGAAGTGGAATGTCATATAGGGAAGCCATCATCCATAATCCAGCTAGAAATGCCTGATAGAAAGTATTACAAATTCTGCTAGTTACATACTTAGAGTTTGTTTTGTTGTTCTTTGCTTATGTTTGCTGTTGTTGCATTTAATTCTGTTGTAAAAACTTTTTAGTTATTCTCAATTAAAAAAAAAAGTCTGTGGGGATTAGAAACCTACAAGTAACCATGACTACCAATTTTACAGAGCATACACTAAATCCTAAGAACAAAGAATCTTATAAGTTATAAACAAAGTTAGGGAAAAAACGGCATGAAAGAATCATTCAGATTAATATACACTAGGTGAATTGCATTTATCAAAATCAGATAGAAAGATGAATCCTAATCCCAATTATCGTTAGAAGTAAATCTTCATGTTTACCAGTGATGTAGCAGAACAAAGATATTTGCAAGAAAAATTAAAACAATTATGTAATCGAGTCATGGATATATAATGATTCTTATAAACAAACAAGGAATACGCACCAAGTATTATCGCTTACATATTTCCCACTCCAACCCTTTGTCCTCATCAACCTAGAAATAGGATTAGGATTCCAAATTCGATCTAACACTACGTAATTTTCCATTTGAGATATGAAATAGCTTTACATTTCTCCATTCTTATTGCTATACTAAACCATCCAATAACCTCAACAATACCATTGACTTCCTTACCATCAACAATAAATTCAACGTGATCATTAATTTTAAGTCCATCCCAATGCCAATAAAGAAAATCATGACTAGTTTCCTAGTCACTCGACGAAGATCCCATTACCATAATGTTAACTGTATAAGAAAATGATGAAGTTTGTTTAACCAATTCAGTAATCAAAGTACTAGAACTCTTATTACCAATTTTAGAAATCAAAGAAAAAGAACTTGCTTAACAAAGTTAGGGTTTTAAAGAACTTGAAATCTTCAATTTCGGCACTGGTGTGTTGGAACTTCTCAAGCTAATGACATTTGAAAAACGTTTCAATGTAACTCTATGGTTTGGAAATGGAGATACAACTCCATCAACAGGTCTTCGGCTCAATGACTACAATTAGAAATTTCGCATGTGATTTCACCTGCTGAAGAATGAATACGAACCAAGTAAATGGATGATCATCAAGAACTAAAATCTAACCAGAAACAAGATCTGACGGTGTGATAACATCAGTACCAAACCCTAATTCTGCATAATTCAAAAAGGAGAAAGAAGGATTTAGTGTTTGAGAATGTTCGAGAGGGGGTTTTGTGGAATGAGCGATTCAGTTAGGGGTGTGCAACGGGCGGACGGATGCGGATTAGGGGTCACCCGCGTCCAAACCGTCAAAGTTGCGGATTTGAAAAATCCAACCGTGTCCGGCCCAATCACCCGCGGATTTTGACATCCGCGGATCAACGGATGATACGTACCGGATACGGATTAACCGCGGATTTAGTAGAAAAAAAAAGTAAAATAAAACCTAATTCTACAAAATACTTTAATCAATGTCTTCAAGATTGATTTGAGTGAGGAACATCAATGGTATGTGCTTATCAATATCCCACCTTACTTTATTCTAAATGATACCAATTTCGGGGAGCTGCTGCTGCTAATATACATGAGTATCTCCTACATCCGGTTTGAACATAACAGCTGCTTAAGTTTTAAGGGAGATTCAGTTAACACCATTGCCTTCTTTAGCAGAACCGATCCCTCTCCTTTATCAAATTTATTTTCATGAGGCCCCAATGATGCAATTACATTGGCCTTCACGTGGGTTATTCTCACCCGATTGTTTCGCAGAGAAGAAAGCTACTGTCGTTATGTAATCTTAGCTTTCAGTCAAGAAGTCCATCATCGGCAATCAAGATATCCAATGCATTAAACATCCCAATTCCATCAGTAGCACCACAAAACCTACAGTCTCTATCCCCAACCTCAATTCAAGTCTACGGATGAGGTGGTTTTCATCCTGCTGGCTACAAGGTAACGTAACTTTCTTATCCTACAAATATATTTTCTTCGCATGTGCCCTGCATATATCTTTAAGCAACTAAATCAGGTAAGCTATTTTTAAGATTGCCTCTTCTTGATCTATTTGTTACGGTGCAGGTGAATCCGCGGATTTACAAAACCAACCGCAACCAAACCGCTAAACCTTGCGGATTTGAGAACTCACCCGTGTCCGGCCCATAGACTCTTGCGGATTGGTTTTTACCCGCAATTTTGCGGATGGTTGCGGGTGAAATCCGCGGATTCGGTTTTTCTGCACACCCCTAGATTCAGTAACTAAATGACGCTAAAGCGTCGGTACATATGGGCCGTGTAGGGATTTGGGCTCAATTAAAATATCCGGAATACAATGCAAGATACAGACCAGTGACCAGTGATCAGTGACCGGAGTTCATTATCATTTCATTTATCGGCATGAAAAATGGAAGCTACTTGACATCCCAAAATCCTCCCTCATTTCTTTCCCCCATGGTGTGGCTCCCATCTAGACCCTCCATATGGCTGTTAGGATTTTGTTGTGGGTTCTGTCTGAACAGCCACAGACCAGTATCCTTTTACGTCATGGGAGAAATGATTTTTGGGAAAAACTAGGGTGACATGAAAGCATTTTCGTTGAAAAATATATTGAGAGCTTGATTCCCATATATAGGATCGCTTCGAAAACTTATTGTCATTTTCTCTTGGTTTAGATGGATCAAATGCGCATTAGAATTAGATGACAATTTTTTATTATAAAAAAGGAAGTTCATTCATTGAATTTAATGTAGCACATTGTTGAAGTCATGCCGGAGGATTTCGACCATCCATTGAGGCTCTTCATTAATCAGATTATTTTTACTAAAAGAAGAAATTGCACCTTTGGCAAGCTTGTGACCAGCATTATCTGCATTTCTGCATTCTAAAGTACATACCCAGCTACCAAAAATAGTACTTAATAAAGTAATAATGTTTTCAATCCAGTTATTAGTTGTTTATTCGACTGAATTTCTAACCCATTAATGGACCTCACCACACATTGACAGTCTCCCGCTAAATTATGTTTTTGATTTCTTTTTCTTTAGACCATCTGATTGCTATGAGTATAGCATCAACTTTTGCCTGTTCTGCATTTAGCGATGTTATAGACCAGAATCTAGTTCCATGTCGTGTACCTGTACAATCCTGGAAAACCGGTTTCTTTAACAAATGCAACATCAAAATTAATTTTAAGAACATTGGATATTTCTGCCATTATATATGTCTTTTTTTTGGGGTAAAAACAATGTACTGTAAAAGTATTTAGATTCAAGAGACCAAAATCGTACAAGGCTAGCCTAATCCAAGAAATGATCATTTCATCTTTGTACCATTCATAGAGGAAGGAGAAGGGTTGATCTTAGAGTAGGGAAGCATAGAAAATTGAAAAATCACTGTGTGATGTGTTTGCAATGCGTATGAACTACTATGGATGGACTAGACTTGTTGACGTGATTCTGAGATCCTCCTCTGAAATAGATGAAGTCATCTATTATAGTTGTAATAACACATTGATTCCTTGTAAGAAATAAATAGAAGTTGTGAAGGAGTGGAGAAGCGGAGGTTGTGTGGAAAGTGGTGGAGTTGTGTCCGCTATGCTAGGGAAGACCGAAAGTTGCGTACAACCATTACTCTCATCATTCTCTTAAATATTCTTAATTGTCCATAGTACTTACTACTTTCTCATCCTTGGTGTATTGGTGCATCGCATGTTATTGTATACCGCCATACTAAAACCCCTATGAGTATCCCCATGTCACATGTTTGATGTCTCGTAAAAAAAATAGTAAAGTTACGGATTGCTACTATGTTTGGTTAAGCCATAGTCATGACTTACTTAAGCCAGACGCTTCGTTCTATATATACTGACTAGTGTCGAGACTGATGAGACTCACAAGGGATGATGGAGATTAATTGATCTCCAAATAATAGGTTGTGAGCGATGAGCTTTAATTAATGGATATGAGCGATGAGATGTAAGTACTGGGTTGTGAGCGATAAGATCTAAGTAATGAGGTGTGAAAGATGATCTCTTGTGATGCAAGTCGTGCACATTCGAGTAAATTCATTGTTTATATGAGTTGCCAGATGTTGGAATTTTGAGTAAGCTCAGCTGGGAAACTCACTCGTTAATTATCTGTGAGTCAAGACATCGAGTAGGTAGCTCAGACTCGAGACTCACACAAGTGGGATGAAGAGATTGGCGTTGCACCAAGGATGAGAGGTACTTGGTGACAATATTAGACTAGCGCTAGTATTAGGTCAACACTAAAGTAGGAGTAGGGCTCTAGCAATATCCTAGCGTCAATGGCGTTGGGTTTATGATGTGTGTCGTAAGTACATCAAATTACTCAAGATATTTCCCACTAATTAACTAATAATATAGTGGTACTAAGGATCGTCCACACAGAAAGTTATGTAATTGGGATGTTATTTAGATTAGCAAAGAATAAGAGTAAAATTAGTTATTTATCAGTTGCTAGAACCATTAATCACCAAACGTAGAATAAAAGCTAGATCGTTGTTATCTCCCAAAATCCTTTATCACTTTGGATAAGGAAGCTCTCGACTACCAAAACATTTATTCGTATGAACCACCAAATAGTAGCTCAATCAAGGTGTAACCCAATTGAACGCTTTAGGCTTTGTGAATTCGAGTTGATCCCAGTAGATGAAGGTAAACTTGCTGGTGTTATTTTCACTCGAAATTGCTCAACAGAATCCCTCTACAAGGTATCATGATTCTACTTGTGTAGAGAATTAAAAGCGAGTCTTATGGTGGAATCTAACATATTCCAAGATTGGAAAAAGAATGGAATGTCAAGTCTAATAGCTTCCAAGTTGGTGTAATCCACACTTTTTCAAATCCGTGTTCCATGATATCGTGTAATGGTGCGTGGAATCAAAAGAAAACGGTAACCCGATTAGCGTTAAACGCCATTCAAAATAGCTAAAAGACGAAAAACACTATTCTGAATAGTGTTCTGAGCTATTATAAATGGCGTAAGTCAAGCACTATTCGAAATAACGTTCAACAATCATGATGGTGAGAACAATGAAAATAAGAAATTGAAGTATGTGGAGATTCCTTATGAACCCAAGTACAAACTATTTGAAGCAATTGAATTGATTAGATTCATGATTGTTAGAGCACTAATCGATTGAACTCGCAAGCGTTGCTATCTCAAGCTTGTTTGTCAAGTTTAGTTGATCAAAACTATATACTTGATTACTAGTCTACTTATATCTATGTCTCGGATTAGGATAGAAGTGTGTAGTTGAGCATTAGACTTCACGGCGTTCACCAATTGAATAAGAAGATCTACTGAAGAGCTTGGAGGAACTTCATCAACAAAAGGTATGTGGAGACTAAAATTTATCTATCACTCAGAAGTCTATTCTATTTTATCATATAATGAGACTAAGTCGTATAACTATATAAACTTTGCATTATACGCACTTGAAATTTCGAGCCGAGTTTATCTCGTTTATATATTTCTCGAAATACGTGTTGGAAGCTTTTTAGCTTAATTTCATCATCTACTTGACGAGTTTAGTTGTAAAAAATTTATTTGTTGGAAACTAAATATTAAGTCAAGATGATCATGTGAAAATTACTTTGAACATATGTTTTGGGGTAAAAACTGATTCTGATGTTTTTGGTAAATTTGGGTGTGTTGATGAGAAACGAATTCAAACCCTAAACAAATGTACTGCACAGGAGTACTTTTGAGTTCGAGAGATCAATCTTTAAGACTCTGGCCTAAACCAAGAAATGGTCGTTCCAGATTCAATTCGGTCACAAGGTGAAGGAGAAGGGTTGATCTTAGGGAGGGAAGAGAAGAAGGTGTTTGAGATCAAAATTATGAAGGTGTGGCTGTTTTATGACTTGTATCAGAAAATGGTTTCTGGCTACTTGTGTTGATAACATTTGTGTTCCGTGTCTTCCGAAATAGATTTAAAACCTATTTATACAAGTCATTGAGCGCATCCTGATCTCTTAGGAAGTGGAGGAAGTTAAGTAGCGGAGAAGTGGGTTTGTGCGGAAGGTAGTGATCATCGTGTTTCCGTTATGAGGGAAGAATGATCACACGTTCGCCCACTACTCTCATTACTGTTAACCGTCCGTCTTTCTTGTCACCTTCTCGTAATGGGCGCGTTGCACGCCGCATGCTGTAAACTGCCAGACCAATACCCCAGTGAGCATCCCCCCAGTTTGTGACATGTTTGATGTCTCGAGTGAATGGGTCAAGTCATATGACTTGCCGCTAAAATCAGCACATAGTACTTTTAGGTTAAATAATAAATTATTTGTGAAACCAATATTTATAAAGAATTGCTTATAATCGATGTATGTAAAGCATCACTTCCGAATAAGCAGCTGAAAATAATCGATGTGTTAGAAGCATCATTGTTTTTGAGCACGATCGAATCACCACGGATTGAGCATCTTAAAAGTAGCACGACCAACCATCTTTGGGTGATCGTTTGAGGACCCTATGGATGTGCTATGACTTGGTCGATCACTCCTTGTGGAGGAAGAATGGCCGGTGATCTCATTGCTGCTTTATTAGTGTTTGAAAAATAAATCTATACCATCCAACTAGGCTGGCGAAGTTGGATGGCCGTGATCAATCTGCGGAAGATGTCCACTGTCATTGACGCAATTTTTAGGTTTTTAGGGGCCGCGTGGCTAACCCCTTTTTGGGCGAGCGAATCGAGGCGCTGCGTGTCAGTTCGAGCAGGTCGACCGACCTTGTAAAAAGGTGGGTTTCCGGTGATCATGATGACATCTCTTGGGCCACATAAAATTAGATCTAAGCCAAATCTATTCGGCTGGCAAAGATGGATGGTCGTGATCGATTTGCGGCGGTAGCATATTGCCGCAGACACCTATTAGGGTTTTAAAACAGCCACGTCTACCCTTGATTGGGAATGGCGGCTAATGTAAAACCCTTCCCTTCGAGATCTTTCTGGATTACTTCAAGAGAAGTCTCATATTTACGACCAACTGGAGGCATTTTAAGTATGGGAATGAAGAAAAAATTAAAGATCAAAAGAAGTAGAAACAAGAAAATTTACAAAGAGTAGGAGCGGAATTTACGGAGAAACGGTGAAGAAAAGTTGCAGAAAAGATAAGAAGGAAAGTAAAAAGAAGAAGAGAAGAATGAGAAGAATATATATAGAGAGAAGAATTCTCGAGAAGATAAGCACATTTAATGCGAAGAGTAGACGTGAACGATTGAGAAATAGCGGTTGAAAAGGGCGTGTCAAGAAATGGATGGAAGAAGAGATACGTGTAATAAATTCTGCGTAAAAGTACAGAATCATGTCAATACGAAGAATATGGAAAAATGAACGGCTGCGACATTTTGAAGTACTAATTCTCATGACTTTCTCTCCTTAACAGCAGAAGACATGAGAAGAGGCAAGATGTAGGATCGAATATCGCAACATCAATACCTTTGTGAAATCTTTATACAACACACTGCGAAGATATCGCAGATTGTTTACGAAAATGACGCAATGAGATGACGACAGCCTAAACACGAAAGTTGTGGAGATCTAGCGAGATTTAGGAGTGTTGCGAAATCTAACACTTGTATACTTGCGAGAATATCGCAAGTCAGATCCTAAAATAAAGGACAGCTTAACTGTCACCCACTATGTAATATCCTATATAAAGAGTCGAACATGCTTAAGATAAGGGGAGAGATCTTTTTAGAGTGGAGAGAAACTTTTGAGGAAAGAGAAAATCTAGAACAATAGTTGTATTCTTGATTTCATTTCCTCTTTGTAAAATTCTTTAACTCAATTAATAAAAAGTGTGATTGTTGATCTTAAAGATGGGTTGATTATTATGAATTCTTGTGAGGGATGTATTGTTGGATTTCATGCAACTACATAATGGCGCTAGAAACAGGGAGTGAAGATTGATATTGTGATTTGAAAGATTTGGAGTAGTAGATAAAGAATTTCATATAATTTTCAACAATTCATTAAGATTGAAAAATGGTTAGAAGAAGAAATACATCAAAACAACCAACAACTATTAGAAGGAGTAGGAGACTTGCTGGAAAAGGGAGAGATGAAATGGAGGAATCTTCAAGAGTGAACACAAGAAATAATGGAGAAAATCAAGTTCAACCGCCAATTCAACGTACACCAATACAAAATAGAACTGTGGATTATGACAGAGTGAGTGTACATACTTGGCGATCGATTCTCGTAGATTAAATGGGAGAAGAGCAAAGATTAGGAAGCAATGGACGAGAGGAGAGAGACCAAGAAGTAATTGGAGGAATAATTCATGAAAATGAAGAGATTGCAGTGTTAGAGGCATTGAGGCAAAGAATACATGAAGAAAGGCGATTAGAAGCAGAAGAACGTGCAAATATGACAAGGCAAAATCATGAGTTGAGGATGGAAAACATGAGATTATAAAATAGAAGGTCAAGAAGCACTACAAGATCAAGTTCAAGGTCAGTAAGAGAAGAAATAAGACGAAATTACCCAGAGAAAATGTTAATGAAGATACTCGAGAGGAAATACAAAATCTAGACGAAGAACGTCGTGAAAGAAGAGAAATAATAGAAGATCGTTATATTCAACATGGTGAAATTCTTCAAAATTGACAAAACAAAAGAAATCAGGGAAATAGGCAACGTCAGAACGAAATAATCAAGATGGCGAAGAAAATCAGGGAGAAAGAAGGAGAACATTACATGAGAGAGAAGTTCAAAGAAATCGACAAATAAATGAAGATGAAATCGAAAGACATTACACTGAACAAGCACGTCTAGCTTGCGAGAGGGAAAGACTGAGAGCAGAAGTGGAAGAACAAGAGCTACAAGAGGCAATTCGCCAGAAAAATCATGATAATCGAAAAAGAAGGCGTGAACAATGGTAATATTAATGAAGAATATGATAGAGTACAAAGGAGAGCGGAAAGGCAGCAAAGAAGAGAAAATGGGAAATATAATGGTGTGCGAATTCATGAAAGAGAAGATCGCAGAGAAATACGAGAAGAAAATGATGAACAAGAAAATCAAAACAGATATGAACGCAGAAGAAGAGAGGCGGAGTTAAAAAGACCAATGGATCCAAATTCGGGTGTAAATGAACAAATTTTGAGAGAGCTAGCGGAAATGAGAGGAATGTTAAATAATAAAAGAGAAGGAGGTAGGAGACAACTGGATGAAGCCATAAAAGAAGCTGCGAAAACCCCATTCACACAAGAAGTACAATTAGGAGGAATACCCCCAAAGTGCAATTTACCTCGCTTTAACTAGCATTTTTGACTTTAACAACTTGTGCAGTATAACACATCAAAGCTTATGTGAGATGTATGCTACCATGGGAAAACCATGATATTGTATTGTGCAAATATTTTGCATCAAGTTTAACAAGAGAGCTGATAGGTGTCTAAAACACCTAATTTACTATCTAGTAGTTACGCTTTCTTTGCTATTTTTCTTGTGAATTATGTATTTTACGCGTGTTTTTGAGTCATTAGATACTCTGGAGTCGCACGGATGAAAAGATGGAGAAATCACCTAATGTGAGAAAAAGGGCAAAATTGTCATTTCATGGGCGAACACTATCTGGAGCCCAGTTAAGGTTAAGGGGCAACTCTATTTGGAGGAGTGCTAAATACAGTCCAGCTGAGGTTAAGGGGAGGCCAAAGGGTTATCCCTTATCAAGGTGACCGGGTGTTGAACAACTGACCCTATTTCTATACCCTGAAATCGAGAGACTCATTCCTCTCATTCACAAATCTCACCTGAAATTGAGATAGAGAAGTTGGGAGAGAAGAAATAAAGGCGGTTTGCTATGAAGTTGTTGTCGATCTAGAGGATTTAATGTTGATTTGAATCACAAATTAATGAAGAACATATGGGTTTGAGATGTAGAAATTATGCTGGGGTTGAATCTGTACGAAGATGGAAGAAATGTGTTGTGTTATCGTGACTGGCAGTGAGTGTTCATCAGAAGAATTAGGGTTCAAAACTCGGAATTGATTGATGCCGTGAAAGAATGGTGGATTAAGGGTTGTGGAGTGATTTCGAAGAGTGGGTGTTGCTGTTGTTCGATTCATATAGAGAGAAATCGTGGAAGAAATTGAAAGCGGAATTGAAATCAGATGGGAACAAACCAGCCAAGAAAACCTGAGTTGATGGATAATAAATGGGTTTGTGTATGATTCAAGTCTGATTTTGGTGGTTGCTGTTGAGAAGAGAGCAGATGGGTTTGATTTGGAAGAAGCCAAGAATCAGTGGTTTGAGAAGAGCAAAGAGGGAATTGAAGATGGATGAACTGGGAATGGAACTCGATTTCTGGTGATTGATGCTTATGACATGGAATCTGGCAATGGGTTCCGTGAAAATAAGAAATGATGGTTGAGATGATGCTATAGTGAACAACACGGACAATCGAAGGGATCCGAAATGGAGTCAAGGGTCCGGGTGGCAATAAGGTCAGCAGTGAAATGGCTCGAGTCGCAGTTCCGATGGATTGAGCTCATTGCAGATGCAGGACTGGAAGGTGGAGCTATGGTTCTGCCTGAGCTTGTGTAGGGTATGAGTCAAATGGGTCTCTAGATGTAGGCAAGAGCTGTTGGGTTGTTTGATTGAGCTGCAGTTAGATGGCTTGAGTCTCTGGTGGAATGTGCAGAGCAAAGAATGGGTGAATGTGCAGCTGATGTTGGCAGTGGTGGACTGAAATGGATGGTTGCAGTGCGGTTTCTGGCAATGATTAAAGGCAGTGAAGCTGGTGCAGCTGGAATAGTTTGTGTGAATTGCAGTACAGGGAGCAGCTTATAATCAAACCGAGATGCAGAGCAAAGGGAGAAAGAATGTTCGAGATGGAGTTTGCTGGTATCCGGATAAGTGGCTCAAATGGGAGTTGCGGGGATTGATTGCGGGTCCTAGTGGATCTCAGAGGCACTGGTGGTTAATGCACTGAATTTCAGGTTATTGAGCTTGAGTTGCAGGTTGTTGTGTTGCTGCCAGGATTGGGCTTGAGATATTGCAGCTGAGCTAAAGAGCAGAACTGCAAGTGCAATGAATGGAAGAAGTGGAACTGGTAATGCATTTGAACTAGGTGATGGTGATGGCTGGCTTGAGCTGGTGCTGAGATAGAGATGCAGGAGCAATAACTGAAGAACTGAGATGGAGGAATTGGTCTGTGATGGAGCTGGATGTATGAATTGCTGCAATGGGTTTAAGTGGCATGCTCAAGTGAGATGCAATGATTGTGTTGCGAGCGAGGAAGAAGAGGAGCTATAATCGATGGAAAGAGGTGGTGATATGGAGTTGTTAAAGAAGTAGAATGGGTCTGTGGTGATGATTTTGGTGCCGCAGGATGAATGAGCCGGTTTGGAACCGCAAGAGAAGTCTGACCATCTTGGGCGGAAGAAGCTTTGATGCACAATCATGGTGCAAAAGAAATGCACAGCCTAGGTCGGTCTGAATGGCCTAGCCGAGTAATTCGACCGAGCTGGATCGACTGGTCTCGAATAGTTGAACCGATTCACATCCGACCGACCCGGTTAACTCGATTTGACTCGGCCGAGTTGGACCTTGACCGATTTGACCCGTTGACTCACCGACCCGTTGACCGGGCGGACTTTGCCCGGTCACCCGAGATGCTTTTCCTATGACTATTCCGGCGGGATTCCGACCATAATCCCAGTTTTCCGGCGTTTTTTTGGGACAGAATTTCTACACGGGTTTCTCTCACTTGTGGGCTTGGTGGACTTCTAACTAATGGACTTTGAAGACAAAACCTAATTTTGGAAGGAGTGGAGTTATAAAAGAGAAGACTTTTCTCAAAACATCTATCTTTTGAATATCTTATTATTATTCTTTTTGCCTCTACTTTTGTTCTAGGGTTTAGAAACATGAAACTTCTCTTTCTTCTTGTTATGAACTCCATGAATATGAGCTAGAGTTTTTATTATTGGTTATGGAATAAGTTGAATTTCCAAACATGAGTTTTTGTGCAATAAATTAGTTTTCTCTCATATTATCGTTTATGATTCACTATGAATATTGTTACATGATTTGAATGCTTGTTAGTCGAGTCGCGAGTCGATTGAGTTTGCTTTCATCTCTATTGCTAGATTAGGGTTATTATACGCAAAAGTGATAATTCCGGATTGCAAGTAGCATAAATATGATTATAGTTTGTAGTGATATATTCTTATGATCATATGTGAGTTATAACCTTTGTTAAATCGGATTAGTGCGCTTTCCACGTTCGATTGCTTTGATTGGCCTGATTTTATAGAACTTAACGCATCTAGGGAATTAAACTTGATTAGTGCTTTTACACGTTAGGTTGTTCCTTTAGGTAGAATTCATATTCGCATCTTTTAATGTGTTTGTTGATGACATGAGGAGGTTTGCGGGATATTCTTGCGATCAAGGTATTCTAGGGTCTTTGATAAAAGTTGAGATTAAAATATCAATTCTAGTTATTGTGGTGAAACCATGTTTGTGAATGAAAACGAAATCCGTAACCAATACTTTCACATCCTTGATTTGCGTACTTTATTTGCTTTTTTGTTTATTTTTATTTACACAATCAGAAATTCTTCCGGGTGTTTTATATAGGAAACCATAACAATTTGACAACCTAGACCTCTCTGTGGGATCGATCCTTTCTTGCCCTTGCTATATTTATATTTTGAGTAGTAAGAAAGTGTAATTATATTTTAGATCTTTTGGATCAAATTTTGGCGCCGTTGCCGGGGAGGCAGCGGTTGTCAATTGTTTTTGGTTTCTTATTTTTGTTTTTAGTTTTTGTTTTATTTTTCTTATTTTCTGGGTTTTAACCTTGGTTTGAGAAATTTTTTTTCAGGTGCTTATTTCTATGGAAAGAGCATACTACATGGATGGATACGGTTTTCAACAACCTCAACAATATGATAACTACCAATTCCATGGGTATAATCAAAACCAATTCATTGGTTATGACCAATATTCCATGGAACCTTGTGGTTTTCCTCAACAACCTTATGGCGGGTATGTGTGTGAACAACAACAAGGATGGGAGGATTCTTATGCTTGTGAACAAAAAGTCTCTACCTTTATAGACCAAGTTTCCACCTTTTTACAAGAGGAATTTCAAAAAGCTAAAGAGACTACAAACGAGCAACTCCAAGAACTTCGTGAAGGTATGGCTAGCTTGCGAAGAGGTATTGATCAATACAAGGAAGATATGGATAATTCTAATGTGCATATGGTTTGTGATGAATATTTGATTGATGCTAATGTTGAAAAAGGCCAATCCTTGGGCACTTTCGTTGATAATTGTGTAGTTAACTCAACTCTTGATCGTAATAATGATCATTCACCTATTCAAAAGGATGAGTTAGAGATTAGCAACACTAAATTCGGCGAGGAACAATCTTATGTTGACTATGATAGTGATGGTGATTATGATATATTGCTTGAAACAACTCATGGTGACATCTCCGAGGAGTCTTTTTGGGATCAAGATGAAGATGAAGAGGAATATGTCGACACTTGTGTAGATTACTCAAGCATTGATCTTAATAATGATCAAGAGCCTATTCAAAGGGTGGAGCTTGAGGATGATGCATTTTTGAGTGTTCTAAAAAAGTTTCTTATGATAAAATTTGGATCCACAAAAGAGTATGTGCCTTACAATAAAAAGGAGGAATATGTTGAGAATGAGACCGTTATGACCAATATTGTGGAAGACCCAATTGAACTTGTGCATGATTGTAATGATGATGTTTATGTCGAGACTATGGTTAAGGCAGAAACGGACGAAGAATGGTTGCAAGGTTTGATAGAGGACCATGATATACAAGAGGTGAATAATTCACTTGAGTTTTTCAAGGATGAAGAGGATTCCGTAATACAATAGATTGTGCAAGGTTTATCTAATCCATTGCCTATTATTTCTTCTCCTTTACCTCTTATTGGTTTGAATGTATGTGCTTCGAGAGTATTGTTGAATGACTTTGTTTCTCGTTTTCCGCCATTAGAGATACTTGATTCTCATACTATGCAGGTTATGGAACAAGAAACCGTGGAAGTACCCGACTTCTATATTCTTTATACACTTCCAAGTGTGGACAAGAATAAGTGTGGGGAAGCTTTTATCGGTTCATAGCTTCACTTTTGATTTATGTTACTAATATTTGTGTGAAGCTAGTGTTTGCAAAACAGGTTCTATGGACGGATCCCCAACTTTTCAGATTATTGGTGTATGGGGAATGAATCTTACAAGAAGCTAAGTCGGGCCGTCGACTTTAAAACAAGCGCTAAGTGGGAGGCAACCCACCGGTTTTGTATCTTTTATCCTTTTGCTTTTTATTTTATTTTTGTTTCGTTTTTTACTGTTTTTATATCATATTTGCATCCCCATGTTTAATTTCATTGAGTCCGTAATCTATCTTAGAAGAGAATTATGACGAATACCTTTTCGTCAGAAAAATTCAGACTGCACGTAGTTCATTCCAGAGACCATAACTGTCAGACCGTTTATCGAAACACTGTGAAATTTTGACACTGTGTAGAAAACACGTAGGTGAACAACTTTTGTGAAATGGAGTTTTTCCAAATTCCTTACCAATTTGCACAGTTTTTGCGTTTTATCTGCTGTTACGTCAGAATTCAGAACTTTCGGTTTTACACATTGAGGACAATGTGAAGTTTAAGTGTGGGGGAGCATTTATATGTTTGTATAGTTTATTTATGCCTTTTTAAAAAAAAAAAAAAAAATCAGAAAAATAGAAAAAACCAAGAAAAAAAATTATGCTTTTTGAACTCCGAAATCTAGAAACTTGTGCCTTTAGGATGACACCATTAGTGGATGGAACCATTTTGAATGCAGGAGTTGAGGAACCAATTAACTAAAAGGGACGAACATAGCTCATGAATCATAAATACCATGATAGTTGTTACCATATCTCGGAATATCACCATATCACATTCTATTTTGATTTTTCCATATTTATCTATTGTTCTCTAAGTGCTTTGGTGGGTCACTAAACATCGACGTGTTATTACTGCTAGGATGAAATAGAGTGATTGAGTTACTAGAAAAAGAAAAAAAATGATGAAAAAAAATTATATGAAAAAAAAAAAAAAAAAAAAAAAAAAAAAAAAAAAAAAAAAAAAAAAAGGACCGACCAATTAGACCAAAACGGAATAAAAAGACACTTGGGAATAGCGGTATGTGTGAAACGTAGTCCCTGTCTCCGTCGCCTAAACAAGCGTGGAATGCAGGATCCAAGGCAACTATCATATACGTGTTGACAAGGAAGCATGCGCTTGGATCCAAAAGATCTAATCATGCCGTCTAAAAAAAAAAAAATAGAAATTGGATCCAGTTTGATCCAATCAAATAAAAAAAAAAAAAAAAAAAAAAAAAAAAAAAAAAAGAGAAGAAATTATTATTGTGTTGAATAAAGTCACTCTTGGTTCCCTTGTATATGCCAATTGATTGATTTGATGTAGCATTCAACACCAAGTAGCTCAATCCAATAGGATTAGGTTCATCTTAGCAGTGACCTTCAGACAGATATGGGAAACATCGAACACTTGTGAATATTCGCCAACATCTACATCTATATCCATCTTCTTAATCTTTTCATTGTGATTGTGGTTTGTTAGTTTCCGAGTATTGTGGCTTGTTCGACTATCTAAATAGAGTTTATTTACTAATAATTGAATTGAATTTGCAAGGTATCTCCTCCTGTAGTCATTTTGGATTCATTCATTGATTTGTCACAAATAGACGGAGTTTGAAATATAGGTTTTGTAGGTATATCTCTAGTAAACCTTCACGAGACTATAACTCGTCCACTAGGGACACCTAGGGGTTTAAAGGCTTGTTATTTATGCTAAAATTAACCGTAGCCTCGACGTCACGGAGTTGTATGAATTGTTTTGTTTGATTTGCTCGAGGACTAGCAAAGTCTAAGTGTGGGGGAATCCGATAGTGTCTAAAACACCTAATTTACTATCTAGTAGTTACGCTTTCTTTGCTATTTTTCTTGTGAATTATGTACTTTACGCGTGTTTTTGAGTCATTAGATACTCTGGAGTCGCACGGATGAAAAGATGGAGAAATCACCTAATGTGAGAAAAAGGGCAAAATTGTCATTTCATGGGCGAACACTATCTGGAGCCCAGTCAAGGTTAAGGGGCAACTCTATTTGGAGGAGTGCTAAATACAGTCCAGTTGAGGTTAAGGGGAGGCCAAAGGGTTATCCCTTATCAAGGTGACCGGGTGTTGAACAACTGACCCTATTTCTATACCCTGAAATCGAGAGACTCATTCCTCTCATTCACAAATCTCACCTGAAATTGAGATAGAGAAGTTGGGAGAGAAGAAATAAAGGCGGTTTGCTATGAAGTTGTTGTCGATCAAGAGGATTGAATGTTGATTTGAATCACAAATTAATGAAGAACATATGGGTTTGAGATGTAGAAATTATGCTGGGGTTGAATCTGTACGAAGATGGAAGAAATGTGTTGTGTTATCGTGACTGGCAGTGAGTGTTCATCAGAAGAATTAGGGTTCAAAACTCGGAATTGATTGATGCCGTGAAAGAATGGTGGATTAAGGGTTGTGGAGTGATTTCGAAGAGTGGGTGTTGCTGTTGTTCGATTCATATAGAGAGAAATCGTGGAAGAAATTGAAAGCGGAATTGAAATCAGATGGGAACAAACCAGCCAAGAAAACCTGAGCTGATGGATAATAAATGGGTTTGTGTATGATTCAAGTCTGATTTTGGTGGTTCTTTACTTGAGAAGAGAGCAGATGGGTTTGATTTGGAAGAAGCCAAGAATCAGTGGTTTGAGAAGAGCAAAGAGGGAATTGAAGATGGATGAACTGGGAATGGAACTCGATTTCTGGTGATTGATGCTTATGACATGGAATCTGGCAATGGGTTCTCTGGTGAAAATAAGAAATGGTGGTTGAGATGATGCTATAGTGAACAACACAGACACTGAAGGGATCTGAAATGGAGTCAAGGGTCTGGTGGCAATAAGGCTACAGGTGAAATGGCTCGAGTCGCAGTTCCGATGGATTGAGCTCATTGCAGATGCAGGACTGGAAGGTGGAGCTATGGTTCTGCCTGAACTTGTGTAGGGTATGAGTCAAATGGGTCTCTAGATGTAGGCAAGAGCTGTTGGGTTGTTTGATTGAGCTGCAGTTAGATGGCTTGAGTCTCTGGTGGAATGTGCAGAGCAAAGAATGGGTGAATGTGCAGCTGATGTTGGCAGCGGTGGACTAAAATTTGATCGCTGTCGTATGCGTCAAAAATAATTTCACTTTCCTAAAGTATGTGATAAGAAAGAGTTCGTATCCACAGAGAGGCGATTGTAGTTATTTCGTAATCAATTTCTTAAGGTAACCAATTGGGGGGATTTCTTATATCTATTTAAACAATAAAAACAAATTAAAAGCAAAGTAAATTGTAGAAAGTAATCAATGGAGAGAGATATTGGTCAAGGAATTCATCTTCAATCTTAGACATGTGCTTGCATATATGAATAGAATTACGATTTAATCTCTTGTGTTATCAAAAGCCTAGAGAATCAAGAAAGCAAGATAATCTATTAATTTCTCAAGTTCATCAACACACACATTAGGGCTGCGTATGTGAATTCTACCTAAAGAATAACCTAACGCCTTGCGCTAATCAAGTTCAATTCCTAGGAGCATTAAATTTCAGAAATAGGCTAATCAATGCAATTATCATGCGTTGCGCAAAACAATTCGGACAATGGTCAAACTCTACATATGATTACGAGAGTGTATCACTACAAACCGTAAACATATCATGCTACTTGTATTCAAGGTTATCAATTGATGAAAAACCCTAAAATAGCTATGGACTAAGATGCAAGTTCAATTAATTGGCCACTTAACTAATCAAACACCATAATCCTATCACAATACTTCAATCATGTGATCATAAAAACCGCAGAGAATTGAACGATAAACAAGAGAGAAAACTAATACATAAAGCAAACACAAGTTGTAGTATAGTGGTAAGTATTCCCTTTGTCACGCGGTGACCCGGTTCGATCCCGACAAGAACGCGCCAAAATTTGATCATTGTCGTAGCGTCAAAATAATTTACACTTTCTTACTACTCAAAATATAAATATAGCAAGGGCAAGAAAGGATCGATCCTACGAGAGAGGTCTAGGTTGTCAAATTGTTATGGTTTCCTATATAAAACACCCTAAGAATTTCGATTGTGTAAATAAAAATAAACAAAAAGCAAATAAAGTACGCAAATCAAGGATGTGAAAGTATTGGTTACGGATTTCGTTTTTCATTCACAAACATGGTTTCACCACAATAACTAGAATTGATATTTTAATCTCAACTTTTATCAAAGACCCTAGAATACCTTGATCGCAAGAATATCCCGCAAACCTCCTCATGTCATCAACAAACACATTAAAAGATGCGAATATGAATTCTACCTAAAGGAACAACCTAACGTGTAAAAGCACTAATCAAGTTTAATTCCCTAGATGCGTTAAGTTCTATGAAATCAGGCCAATCAAAGCAATCGAACGTGGAAAGCGCACTAATCCGATTTAACAAAGGTTATAACTCACATATGATCATAAGAATATATCACTACAAACTATAATCATATTTATGCTACTTGCAATCCGGAATTATCACTTTTGCGTATAATAACCCTAATCTAGCAATAGAGATGAAAGCAAACTCAATCGACTCGCGACTAGACTAACAAGCATTCAAATCATGTAACAATATTCATGGTGAATCATAAACGATAATATGAGAGAAAACTAATTTATTGCACAAAAACTCATGTTTGGAAATTCAACTTATTCCATAACCAATAATAAAAACTCTAGCTCATATTCATGGAGTTCATAACAAGAAGAAAGAGAAGTTTCATGTTTCTAAACCCTAGAACAAAAGTAGAGGCAAAAAGAAAATAATAATAAGATCAAAGATCCAAAAGATATCTTCTATGTTTTGAGAAAAGTCTTCTCTTTTATAGCTCAACTCCTTCCAAAATTAGGTTTTGTCTTCAAAGTCCATTAGTTGGAAGTCCACCAAGCCCACAAGTGAGAGAAACCCGTGTAGAAATTACTGTCCCAAAAATGCTCATGGGAAAACCGGGATTATGGCCGGAATCCCGCCTAATAGTCGCCAAAAAGCATCTCGGGTGACCGGCAAAGTCCGCCCCTAGTCATCGAATCGCTGAGTCAACGGGTCAAATCGGTCAAGGTCCAACTCGTAGAGTCAAATCGAGTTAAACCGGGTCCAGTCGATGTGAATCGGTTCAACTATTCGGCACGAGTCGATCTGCTCGATCTGAATTACTCTGGCTAGGCCATTGCACTGACCTAGTGATAAGCATGTAAATGCTACATTTTATACCCATATTTATATTAGCTAGGATACAATATTTTAGTTACTAATATTATTTTAGTGGTTTTGTAGAAAGTACAAGTGAATTCGATCATCCAACGAATAAACAAAGAAAATGTGAGACTTATTGGTGTTTGCGACGAAAATGGCAAAATGTGGTTGGCCTTGGTATCTCCATGTATCGGCATGACCACACTTATCAAATATCTTTGGCTTTGGTATCTCCATATATCGCAGTGAATTTGAAATGTAGCCGGCTCCGGTATTTCTATATATCAAGAAATAGTTATTATGCGCCTGGTATTTCTATATATCAGCAGCACAATGATAAATGGGGTTGGCCTGGTATCTCCATGTATCAGCAACCACCATGATGAAACGGGGTTGGCCTGGTATCTCCATGTATCAGCAACCCCAATATAGCTGGCCTAGTATCTCCATATATATCAGCAGCATAAAATTATTTCACAACACCGAAGAGATGGGATTAATTATTGGTTTACGGTGGTCGCATCACTAGAGCCATGTCACTGCCTAACATATTGACACAAACGAAAACAAAGAGAATTTAAGGCACTGGTGGGCTTAAGGTTAGAAGAGTGGCACGTGGCCTTCTCATCCACCACATTTCTCAAGAAGTAGGGGTTCTGTATGGGGTCGGTATCTTGAGTGAATGAAGCACGGAAGTAGGGCAGTGGTGTACCTAGTTCTTTATAACAACAAAAGAACATGAATTTGGGGATTTTTGAGATTGACTGTATGTTAATTAATTGGAGGTTGACTAGGGAGCAGAAGACATGAACTGCAGTTGGACAGAACTCATATCCCATTGACACAACAGAGAGAATGAACTGACAGTACACAAGATACTCTGTATCGTGAAAGCAGCTAAGACATGAAGTGGTGGCCGTTGAATTGTATAGCTCAATGGAAAATGGTGCTGTGGTTATTTGGGTAAAGGAGATGGTCGAGTCTCATATCAACTGGCATGTTAATTGCAGCAGTGAAGTTAGGGTCTGTGTTTGGCATTGCCTTGCTTGCAGATACAAATGAAGATGTACTGAACGAGGAGAAGATGGTTTACGTCGGAAAACCAGCTGGAGTTTCTGCTGCTGCTGCCGTCAACTGGGTTTAGTTTCGCAGCGAGACAAGGACATGGTGATGATACTGCTCGACTGAGATGGAAATGGACGTGGTGGACGAAGATGTTGAGATGGCCTGAGATGGATGTAAGTGGTGCCATGACCTCAGTAAGGAAGAGCAGAACTGGGTACTCGCGGTTATAAGTGGTGAACTGATTACAGCCGCTGCAAGGCTTGAGAAGATAAGAAAAAGATGAATGGTGTTGTTTTGTTGGCAGTGGTTGATCGTGAACTTAAAGGAGGTGATGTAGTGGCCTGAATTGCTACAGGATGGGTTAACGGATTGCATGTGGCTGTGATGGGGTTTATCCCAATTTTGCTGTTAATTCACGGGGCCAATTATGGAGATTTGAGAGAAGACATGTTGGATGATCTTAATGCTTGTGACAGTGATGTTTAACGGTGACTGATTAAGGTGTTGGGGTCCTGAATGGTCAGCAAGGACTGTTATTGCTGTGGTCGGAGTGAGAAGATGAATCGTAGTCGATAGACGAGTTGTCGTAGTCGTCGGAGAAAGGTGGTTCTGAGATGGGAGCAAACTTAATTCAGCTGGTGTTGGTTGAGAGTTGCGGCCTGACTGCAAAAGGTGTTGAATCTGGATTATGGATTCTCAGTACTGGTTGTAATGGGATCGAACATCTACTCGAACTGTCAAGACTACACAGGAGTATCGGCTTCGAGGATTATTGATTATGAGCTGCTGGGTTCGATGGCTGTGATGTTAGAGCAGTGCAGTGGATCGTCTCATACTGGTGTTGGTACTAGATGAAGAGAGACTTGGCAACAGACAAGAAGTCTCGAGTTTGCTGATTATGAACGAGAAGGAATTTGTGCTATGGAGTCTTGAGGCATGTTGGTGCTGTTGGCTAGTCGAGTTATGTTGTCCTAGGGATCGACAACGGAGGAGGACGGATTATAGCAGACGATTCTATGGATGGATAAACGGGCAGTGGATGGACCAGTTAACATGATGGGTATTTGGTCGAGCTATTGAACCGGTTATGAAGGTGATGCCTCAGATGGTCCGGGAAATGAGAATGGATCGAGATTAGAATCTTGGAAAGAGGCAGTAACACGTGGAAACAAGGTGGAGCTTTGGGAAAGGGAATTAATTCCTGTTACCAAATATGTAGTCAACGTATGAAATCAAGGAAACGAATGCATTTTACAATTCCACTCATGAGATGAGATATTCATATGGATGGAAAGTATTTTGAGTATAAAGAAATAAAATAACATTGTTTCCTTTGGTGGTGGGCATTTACTGAGCACGTAATGGCAGAAGATTCTAACATGATTATGTCGTAATTTTTGGGGAACCAGCGTATATATATGAAAGAAGGACCAGAGGCTGCGGAGGGGAAGGCCGGACTGGGGACAGACGGGAGGCGAGCGGCTCGAAGCTGCGGCTGCAGAGCCATCTACAGCAGGAAACGGAAGACTAGGGTTTGCGTTTTTGTTCTTAGTTTTTCATTTTGATTAGCTATTGATTTTATATATGTTTATGGCTTTTGAGAAAGCTATGTCTAGCTAATCATGTTAGGGTTTAGGTAGAACCCAATTTTATTATGAAAACTCTACATTTATATGCTTAATAATGAGTTGATTGATTAGTAGTTTTTCTTCATATAGCTTGGTATTTAATTGCTCATGTGATTTTCTTGATTATTTATGCTTTTGAATTGATATTTCGTGCTTCGGTTAAATCCCTAGACGTGGTATGCAAGGATAGATAGGTAATGCTTTATGATCACTATATAAGAAGCGAAGGAAATTACAGCGGAGAAACAGTATTTTAAAAAAGCATGAAATATATTTTTAACGATTAGTAGAGTTTGCATAGTTAATTGGTGGAAACCGAAAACCCTAACAACCCTTTCTCATTTTGGTTACGTCTTTGTTATTTATTATTATTTCATTTTGTACGAATTTCTGAAAACTCTAAAAAACATCATATTGCGATTACTTAGTTTTTGGTATTAGTTGGTAGAGTATTTCACACTCCCTGTGGGAACGACCTGTACTTGCCATTGTCTACTAGTTAGACGATGTGCACTTGCAGTATTTTATTGTAGGTTTCCGAGCCTACCAAGTTTTTGGCGCCGCTGCCGGGGAGTGGTTGCATAATACACTCTGATTGATATCAATTTTTGTATATAGCTTATTTTTATTTCTTGTATATAATTTCTTTTTCTTTTAGATTTCTTTTAGTTCTTTTTACGTGAGTTTGTTTGATTTTTTTAGGTACCTTAGCTCGAAGTGCAGCGGGCAAAAGAAAGTATGCACACGCAAGGCTTTTGCAGGAGCCACTCGGAGGATCCATTAGAGGTTTGCTTAGCTCATTTTGGGTATGATTTTGATGATGATAGTGTTATTTGTGAAGTCAATGCCTTGTTAGACTCCACACCGCTGTTAGACACTAATAAATGGAAACCCAAACTAGAACCTCAAATTCTGCCCGAGTCTCGACTAGTTACATCAGTCGATAAAGCTCTGACCTTGACTCATCTTGATAATATTTATAATGAAACCGTTAAAAATGATAGTGGGTCTATGAGTCATTATATCATTACTCCATTGAGCCATTGTTCAGCGAGTGAATTTGAGCCAATATCAGTCACGGAAGTTATTTCCGCTGATTTAAAGCCTGATTTAGGGCGTGCACCTCAACAAGAAGCTATTGAAAAAAACTATTTACCTCTCTGTGTGAATGATTTACTTATCCTGACAATGCACGACTTGATTATTAAGGATTACTTTGTACGGGGAATGGATTCACATATATTTTTGGATGATTGTAGTGTTTGCAGGTGCATGTTTTTAGCTGATAGAATTAGTTGGGTTGATCCCCAACTTTTCAGACTCTATATATATGATTGGAAGCTTACCTTGGGGTACCAACCTCACATTGTTTGAGAACTTGCTACTGGCAAGTAGGGAACAGATAACTTTCGCTTCATGGGAGTCAACCCATCAGATTTGTTCCTTCTCCTCTATCTCTTATTTTCTTTTTTGTTTATTTTTTTCATTTCCCATCTTAATCTCTACGTTGGATGACTCAATTACATTGAGGACAATGTAATGTTTAAGTGTGGGGGAGTGGGTAATTTTCCATATTTGTGCAGATTTTCACTTTTCTTAGGAATATAAAAAAAAAAAAAAAAAATTCAATTGCATAACAACTCTGCTTTGCTCGAGGACTAGCAAAATATAAGTGTGGGGGTGTTGATAAGCATGTAAATGCTACATTTTATACCCATATTTATATTAGCTAGGATACAATATTTTAGTTACTAATATTATTTTAGTGGTTTTGTAGAAAGTACAAGTGAATTCGATCATCCAACGAATAAACAAGAAAATGTGAGACTTATTGGTGTTTGCGACGAAAATGGCAAAATGTGGTTGGCCTGGTATCTCCATGTATCAGCAACCACACTTATCAAATATGCTGGCCTGGTATCTCCATATATCAGCAGCAATGAAATGTAGCTGGCCTGGTATTTCTATATATCAGGCATGAGCTATTATGCTTGCTTTGGTATTTCTATATATCAAGAAAGACAATGATAAATGGGGTTGGCCTGGTATCTCCATGTATCAAAGAACCACCATGATGAAACGGGTTGGCACTGGGTATCTCCATGTATCAGCAACCCCAATATAGCTGGCCTAGTATCTCCATATATATCAACAGCATAAAATTATTTCACAACACCGAAGAGATGGGATTAATTATTGGTTTACGGTGGTCGCATCACTAGAGCCATGTCACTGCCTAACATATTGACACAAACGAAAACAAAGAGAATTTAAGGCACTGGTGGGCTTAAGGTTAGAAGAGTGGCACGTGGCCTTCTCATCCACCACATTTCTCAAGAAGTAGGGGTTCTGTATGGGGTCGGTATCTTGAGTGAATGAAGCACGGAAGTAGGGCAGTGGTGTACCTAGTTCTTTATAACAACAAAAGAACATGAATTTGGGGATTTTTGAGATTGACTGTATGTTAATTAATTGGAGGTTGACTAGGGAGCAGAAGACATGAACTGCAGTTGGACAGAACTCATATCCCATTGACACAACAGAGAGAATGAACTGACAGTACACAAGATACTCTGTATCGTGAAAGCAGCTAAGACATGAAGTGGTGGCCGTTGAATTGTATAGCTCAATGGAAAATGGTGCTGTGGTTATTTGGGTAAAGGAGATGGTCGAGTCTCATATCAACTGGCATGTTAATTGCAGCAGTGAAGTTAGGGTCTGTGTTTGGCATTGCCTTGCTTGCAGATACAAATGAAGATGTACTGAACGAGGAGAAGATGGTTTACGTCGGAAAACCAGCTGGAGTTTCTGCTGCTGCTGCCGTCAACTGGGTTTAGTTTCGCAGCGAGACAAGGACATGGTGATGATACTGCTCGACTGAGATGGAAATGGACGTGGTGGACGAAGATGTTGAGATGGCCTGAGATGGATGTAAGTGGTGCCATGACCTCAGTAAGGAAGAGCAGAACTGGGTACTCGCGGTTATAAGTGGTGAACTGATTACAGCCGCTGCAAGGCTTGAGAAGATAAGAAAAAGATGAATGGTGTTGTTTTGTTGGCAGTGGTTGATCGTGAACTTAAAGGAGGTGATGTAGTGGCCTGAATTGCTACAGGATGGGTTAACGGATTGCATGTGGCTGTGATGGGGTTTATCCCAATTTTGCTGTTAATTCACGGGGCCAATTATGGAGATTTGAGAGAAGACATGTTGGATGATCTTAATGCTTGTGACAGTGATGTTTAACGGTGACTGATTAAGGTGTTGGGGTCCTGAATGGTCAGCAAGGACTGTTATTGCTGTGGTCGGAGTGAGAAGATGAATCGTAGTCGATAGACGAGTTGTCGTAGTCGTCGGAGAAAGGTGGTTCTGAGATGGGAGCAAACTTAATTCAGCTGGTGTTGGTTGAGAGTTGCGGCCTGACTGCAAAAGGTGTTGAATCTGGATTATGGATTCTCAGTACTGGTTGTAATGGGATCGAACATCTACTCGAACTGTCAAGACTACACAGGAGTATCGGCTTCGAGGATTATTGATTATGAGCTGCTGGGTTCGATGGCTGTGATGTTAGAGCAGTGCAAAGGATCGTCTCATACTGGTGTTGGTACTAGATGAAGAGAGACTTGGCAACAGACAAGAAGTCTCGAGTTTGCTGATTATGAACGAGAAGGAATTTGTGCTATGGAGTCTTGAGGCATGTTGGTGCTGTTGGCTAGTCGAGTTATGTTGTCCTAGGGATCGACAACGGAGGAGGACGGATTATAGCAGACGATTCTATGGATGGATAAACGGGCAGTGGATGGACCAGTTAACATGATGGGTATTTGGTCGAGCTATTGAACCGGTTATGAAGGTGATGCCTCAGATGGTCCGGGAAATGAGAATGGATCGAGATTAGAATCTTGGAAAGAGGCAGTAACACGTGGAAACAAGGTGGAGCTTTGGGAAAGGGAATTAATTCCTGTTACCAAATATGTAGTCAACGTATGAAATCAAGGAAACGAATGCATTTTACAATTCCACTCATGAGATGAGATATTCATATGGATGGAAAGTATTTTGAGTATAAAGAAATAAAATAACATTGTTTCCTTTGGTGGTGGGCATTTACTGAGCACGTAATGGCAGAAGATTCTAACATGATTATGTCGTAATTTTTGGGGGAACCAGCGTATATATATGAAAGAAGGACCAGAGGCTGCGGAGGGGAAGGCCGGACTGGGGACAGACGGGAGGCGAGCGGCTCAGAAGCTGCGGCTGCATAGCCATCTACAGCAGGAAACGGAAGACTAGGGTTTGCGTTTTTGTTCTTAGTTTTTCATTTTGATTAGCTATTGATTTTATATATGTTTATGGCTTTTGAGAAAGCTATGTCTAGCTAATCATGTTAGGGTTTAGGTAGAACCCAATTTTATTATGAAAACTCTACATTTATATGCTTAATAATGAGTTGATTGATTAGTAGTTTTTCTTCATATAGCTTGGTATTTAATTGCTCATGTGATTTTCTTGATTATTTATGCTTTTGAATTGATATTTCGTGCTTCGGTTTAAATCCTAGACGTGGTATGCAAGGATAGATAGGTAATGCTTTAGGATCACTACATAAGAAGCGAAGGAAATTACAATGAGAAACAAGATTTTAAAAAAAAGCATGAAATATATTTTTAACGATTAGTAGAGTTTGCATAGTTAATTGGTGGAAACCGAAAACCCTAACAACCCTTTCTCATTTTGGTTACGTCTTTGTTATTTATTATTATTTCATTTTGTACAATTTCAAAACTCTAAAAAACATCATATTGCGATTACTTAGTTTTTGGTATTAGTTGGTAGAGTATTTCACACTCCCTGTGGGAACGACCTGTACTTGCCATTGTCTACTAGTTAGACGATGTGCACTTGCAGTATTTTATTGTAGGTTTCCGAGCCTACCACCTAGCTGCGCTGCTGCACCATGATTGTGCATCAAAGCTTCTTCCAGCCAAGATGGCTGTACTTCTCTTGCAGTTCCAAACCAGCTCATTCATCCTGCAGCACCAAAATCATCACCACAGACCCATTCTACTTCTTTAACAACTCCATATCACCACCTCTTTCCATCAGTTATAGCTCCTCTTCTTCCCTGCCTGCAACACAATCATTGCATCTCACTTGAGCATGCCACTTAAACCCATTGCAGCAATTCATACATCCAGATTCACAGACCAATTCCTCCATCTCGGTTCTTGATTATTGCTCCCGCATCTCTATCTCAAAGACCACTCAAGCCACCATCACCATCACCTAGTTCATATGCATTACCGTTCCACTTCTTCCATTCATTGCACTTGCAGTTACGCTCTTTAGCTCACCGCAATATCTCAAGCCCAATCCCGGCAAAGAACACAACAACCCGCAACTCAAGCTCAATAACCTGCAATTCAGTGCATTAACCACCAGTGCCTACAGATCCACTAGGACCCTGCAATCAATCCTGCAACTCCCATTTGAGCCACTTATCCAGATACCAGCAAACTCCATCTCAGAACATTCTTTCTCCCTTTGCTCTCTGCATCTCAGTTTCAGTTATAGCTGCTCTGTACCTGCAATTCACACAAACTATTCCAGCTGCACCAGCTTCACTCCCTTTAATCATTGCCAGAAACCGCACTGCAACCATCCATTTCAGTCCACCACTGCCAACATCAGCTGCACATTCACCCATTCTTTGCTCTGCACATTCCACCAGAGACTCAAGCCATCTAACTGCAGCTCAATCAAACAACCCAACAGCCTCTTGCCTACATCTAGAGACCCATTTGACTCATACCCTACACAAGCTCAGCGGAACCATAGCTCCACCTTCCAGGTCCCGCATCCGCAATGAACTCAATCCATCCAATCTGCGACTCGAGCCATTTCACTGGCAGACCTTATTGCCACTGCACCAGACTTGACTCCATTTCGAATCCCTTCGATTGTCTATTTGTTCACTATAGCATCATCTCAACCACCATTTCTTATTTTCACCAGAACCCATTGCCAGATTCCATGTCATAAGCATCAATCACCAGAAATCGAGTTCCATTCCCAGTTCATCCATCTTCAATTCCCTCTTTGCTCTTCTCAAACCACTGATTCTTGGCTTCTTCCAAATCAAACCCATCTGCTCTCTTCTCAACAGCAACCACCAAAATCAGACTTGAATCATACACAAACCCATTTATTATCCATCGCCTCGGGTTTTCTTGGTTTTTGTTCCCATCCGATTTCAATTCCACTTCCACTTTCTTCCACGATTTCTCTCTATGTGAATCGAACAACAGCAACACCCACTCTTCGAAATCTCTCCACAACCCTTAATCCACCATTCTTTCACGGCATCAATCAATTCCGAGTTTTGAACCCTAATTCTTCTGATGAACACTCACTGCCAGTCACGATAACACAACACATTTCTTCCATCTTCGTACAGATTCAACCCCAGCATAATTTCTACATCTCAAACCCATATGTTCTTCATTAATTTGTGATTCAAGTCAACATTCAATCCTCTAGATCGACAACAACTTCATAGCAAACCGCCTTTATTTCTTCTCTCCCAACTTCTCTATCTCAATTTCAGGTGAGATTTGTGAATGAGAGGAATGAGTCTCTCGATTTCAGGGTATAGAAATAGGGTCAGTTGTTCAACACCCGGTCACCTTGATAAGGGATAACCCTTTGGCCTCCCCTTAACCTCAGCTGGACTGTATTTAGCACTCCTCCAAATAGAGTTGCCCCTTAACCTTAACTGGGCTCTAGATAGTGTTCGCCCATGAAATGACAATTTTGCCCTTTTTCTCACATTAGGTGATTTCTCCATCTTTTCATCCGTGCGACTCCAGAGTATCTAATGACTCAAAAACACGCGTAAAATACATAATTCACAAGAAAAATAGCAAAGAAAGCGTAACTACTAGTAAATTAGGTGTTTTAGACACCTATCAAGAGGCCTTAAAATGGTTTAAAGGTTTGCCAAAGAATACTATAACATCTTTCAACCATTTGCAGGCTACATTTTTAGGGGCGTATATAAGTAACAATTCCTCGCGACCTGGCATTGAAGATGTATTTGGGTTAAAGCAAAGGGTTGGCGAAAGTTTGAAGCATCTAACCATGAGGTGGAAGACAATGTGTAGCGACATGGCTGGTCGTGTGGATGAGAGATATCTCATTCTATCATTCATTAACGCTATGTTCGCAACCAATCTGCTATACATTCAAATTTTCATAATCAAGAATACGATCACAATGACTGAGTTGCGAGAATTTAAGGAGGAGTATATTGCTCTTGAGGAAAAGCAAAATGAGATGGAATCATACCCAGTTGCGAACACAAATTCAAAAGCAGCGAATGCAAGCTTGTTACCTAAGTTGATAAATACAGTGGCGAGCACTTCGCAAGGACAACAAGAAAGGATAATGGGAGATAGTCAGCAGAAACTAGTAGCTATGGGAAGTCGTGATCAAGAAGAATTCGAGAGAGAAAGAAATTTCTATAGCCGTGGTGGAAATAACAAAATTCAAAGACTTGACCAGCCACAAGAAACTTATGGAAGTCAGAGGCAAAACCATCACAGAGGACGGGGAAGTCATTAGATAATATGGGAAGAAATCAAAATGCCACCATTGAATGCTAGTGTGGAGAAAATATGGGAAGCTATAATCTTGATGGAAAACATACCCGCGCCATGGAACATGGGGAGTGAACCACCTCCAAGCGACAGAAGTCATGAATTTTGTTCTTATCAGCATTTTCATGGACACTCAACAAATGATTGCGGAAATATAAAAAGAATCATCCTCAGAATGATAGATCAAGGGAACCTAAATCATTTTCTAAAAAACCAACCTCAGTCTCAACCATTACCACCACCGCCAGAAATTCGCAGAGTAAATACAACAAAAGGAGAAGAAACATTTGTAATATAAGTTGGAGCAAAGGCAAAGAATCTGTTTTGTCACTCTATTGTACATTCGTACAAAACGATTGAAGACTTTCACGATAACACTCTCAGCAGGGTCTTCGCAAGAGATGCCGATGACAGAGAAATAATGAACATTGCGAAGACATCGCCATTGAAAGAATGGCAAAAACAGACTATTTCCTTCACCGCAGAAGAAGTACCTGAGGATGGAAAGATGCACGATAACCCATTAGTGGTAAGATTAGAGATTAACCCAAAACCTAGTGATGATGAAGATGATGAAGCTGAGAATTCATGGGCAATCAACAGAATTTTAATCGATACTGGAAGTTCCGTGGATATCCTTATTTATCATACTTATAAAACTATGGGAGGAAAATATGAAGATCTAATACCTTCAACTTACAAGATCTATGGTTTTAATGGTACTGCCAATAAACCTAAAGGGGAAATCAATATGCGAATTCCACTGAAAGGATTGTCCTCTCAAAATTCATTGCATGTAGTCGATGTGGAATCACCATATAACGCGTTGATTGGCCGACCTTGGTTACATGGGATTCTAGGTGTAGCATCAACTTTCCATCAATGTATCAAGTTCCCTCATCCCAGTGGTATCGGCATAGTAAAAGGAGATTGGATTGAAGGAAAGAAGTGTTATGAAATTGATGTAGAATCTTGCGAAGAAAGAGATGCGAAGAAGAAGAATTGGAAACATAACATCAGAGAAAAACAAAAAAGTGAAAGATTGATGGTAGATGTAATAGAACAGAGAGAAGAAGAATCGCTGCGAAACCAATGCATGCTGAAGATAAGAAGAGACAAAGACTTCGCAAAGGATAAGAAATAACAGAAAACTTCAAAAATGCAGAGGCAGAAAGTAGCAGAAGTAAGGGACTTAAAGAATGAATGTACTTGTTGACTGCCAAAGTAAAAATTGGGAGAAGAAAGAAAAATGTATGGTTGATTTGTTTCAAAAAATAAATAAATAAAATAAATATGAATGACAAAGATGAGATTGCGAAATTACAAAAGAGCTGATATGCAGAAGAAGAAACAAAACAATCAGAAAGGGGCGAACCTTCTATGGCGTACACCCTAGTTCGCGAAATCAAAATTTCGCAAGAGGAAAATATAAGACCTAAAGTGCGTCATAGAAGGGGGTACCTGTTGCATGGCTCAGCAAAAAGGTTACACCGCCCCTGGAACCTGAGTCATGGAGATTTGGGGTCAATAAATCCCATCCGAGAGAGTACATTGGATTATCAACCTAAGCTTATGACTTAGGTTGGACAATCGAGGGTCTCTCCTAAGGGTACGCGGAATCGATCAAGGCGCCGAGGTTAACGGTTGAGCCAAGAGTGCCTGGGGCGTCTGGAACTACCCTGGCCATTCTTGGCAAGTCTTGACGTATGCTGCACTCAGCCCGAAGAAAACCCCACTTAGGGTGCAGTCTCGTAACCATAAGCCCTATAGGCAAAAGGGATAAGAGGCTGCGAAAACAACTGGTTGTTGTTAAGACCGGATGGGAGGAGCCAACCTTGTATGGTAGAGGTACGCCTCCTTGAAGGGGCAACCAGGGGGAAGATAAGGGCGGCACCCTCCATTAGGGAGATGATAAGTGTCTTAAGATGCAAATGTCATGAGGCTTTATTTTCGCAAGAAAATTTAGGCTTGTCATATTTGTGCGACAATCCTGAAGAGGAAATAATACAAAAGAGAAAGATAAGACGAGATCAATGGGTCAGTACATGAAAGTGTAAGGACGTCCTGCGATTTCGTCGCAAGACGACAATGTCATGGGGCTTTATTTTCGCAAGAATATTTAGGCCTGTCATATTGTCGCAACAAAAATCACAAGAGAAAAAAAAGTTAAGGCAAGATCAAGGGGTTTTTGCATGCAAGTGCAAAAAAAAACCTGCGATTTTTTCGCAATGACAAGAGGTGGCAAAATAAGACCTTTAACTAGGAAGGCAAAATAAGACCACATAAGAGAAAAAGAAAAAATAAAATCTTGGAAGAAACCAAGAAATATCTAATTGCGAAAATTCAGCAGAAACAGCTGCGAGACTGAGGCATGAATACATGTTGTTATTCAAAAGTAACTTGCTTAATCTTTCATTTAAAATACAAATAACAGAGGCAAATATGGGAATGAATAGAATAAGAACATGTTATTTGTCTCCATATGATAGATTTACGCACGCATAAAATGAAAGATTGATAATATATTGATTAACCATATTGCAAAAAAAAGAAAAAAAAATTACTTTTTTAATATGTGCAGAAAGGAACAAAAAAGGTAGAACTTGCATTTGAAGATTCAAGAAATTCGCAGCAAAAGATTACAAAGATTGGAGACTAAAAGAATGAATGTAAAGATATTACAAAAAGAGAAAGAAGGAAACAAAACTATTTCTTGTTTGACTCCTCTTCTTCATCATCTTCATCAAATCCTTCTTCTTCTTCACCTCAATCAGATTCCTCTTCTTCACTAGCATCACCATCGAAATATCCGAGGAGGTGTATTCTTGGGGATTTCTTCTAAGAGGCAAGGATATGTAGAATGAGGGATGTTATTGTCGTCGCAGACCGTCTTAATAGTCTGATTGCGAAAAAGAATAGCGTCATTCTTAAAGTTCGCAACAGTAATCTTTAGTTGACTCTTCAATCTAGAGCATTTATCATTGCGAGAAGAAAGATCCTTTGGGAGCTGCTCCTTTTCAGACTCAAGTTCTTCAATTCTTTTGAGAAACCTCCCTTCAGCTTCTGCGAATATATAACAATGCATCAACAACTTGATGACAATTTATGAAAGATAAACAATTAATAAAGAAGAACAATTAACAACCTTCTTTGTCAGAAATCATATCCCTAACCAAGGCCGTGTGCTCAGCTTGAAGACTAACATTTACACCTAAATTATTTCGGGCATCATCTAGAACTTTCGCAGCCCAAGCGAACTCATCATCATTATTTATGAGAAGAAGGGAACGAATTTGATTCTCTCTTTCGCTAAGTACAACATTTTTGCGGTTAGATTCATCTCGTTCAATTTGAACCTCAAGAAGAGTTTTTTGAAATTTCGCTAACGCTTGAGCACCTTGTCTAGCGATGCGATCTTTATGATTTATGAGATCACTGATCTTGGTTCTTAAATCATCAATTTCCTCTTTAGAATTAAGATAGAAACGCTTAAATTGGTTGGCTAAGCCCAAGCTGGATCTATGGTCAATTTCTAAGAGGCGAAGTTTAGATTTGAGTTCATTTATGGGAAGAGATTTAATGTCATTTGAAAAACTATTTAAGGAATTATTAAGGTGTTAAAGGAGGGTATTATTATCCATAGAATTGGGGAATGTGTGAAGGAGAATGGCTTCATCAGAAAGATTATAGACGTCTGCGAAAATGATAAGTTAGATGAGGGAGGATAATGAGAAAATAAAATAAAGGAAAAATAAAAAGTTTCATACCATAAAGTTGCTTATTGGCATCCACGAAGACTAGATATTTTGTCCTTTTGAGAAGAAGAATCAGACTTCTAATTGTTTGTTCTTCTCGCGAAGATCAACAACTTCAGCTTCCAGTTCTTCGTTTCTCTTGCGAAGTTGAAGATTATTCTTTTCAATAATACCACGTCTCTTTTCCAAATATGAGGCAACAACGAAAGAAGCTTTCCCAGCCTGCAAAGGAAAATAAAGAAATTGTCAAGATAAAGTATAACTTTAAATCATAATTATGAAGAAAAAGAGAAATGAAGGCATACCAAGATACCAAGAGAATTGACTAGGAGTCAGCGATCCGGAGACCCCATGAAGAGAATCACCACCATCTAATAAAGGGGCATCACAGATGTTCGCAAGAGCTCTGCATATGCCAGTGAGATGATCATCCCCGATCCCTTGCATGGAGTCAGAGAAGATGCTAGACAATTGTGCAATTGAAGATTCAGGTGGAAAATCTTCTCTTGCGAAAGAACTATCAAGGTCATTATCATCATCATCAGAACTCTCGCCAGATCAAAGATTTGAAGGAGAAGGAGAATGAACTTTTCGCTTCTTTGAAGGTGGGGCAGCAGATTTCTCCTTGCGAAGAGAACCTTTACCTTTGCCTTTGGTCTTCGCAACCTTAGATCCTTCTTCTTCTTCAACAACTACAACACCAAACTTCGCACACAAATGAAGATAAGAAACAGAGGCAACAATATTGTTAAAAGTATAAAAAAATGTTTCTTACTTCATCTGTGATGGAGCGTAGAGCAGATAAAGTGCTAGCCTTCCCAGTCCTATATAGCTCGATCTCAGCTTTTTAATCTAAAATTTTCGCAAGAATTAGAGAACAAGAAAGTAACAAAAAATGAAAGATTATGAAGTGAGCAAGATTTGAAGACATACCTCTTTCGCTTTCTCGGGCCAATTAAATACCCAAGGTTGATAAGTGGCGAGATTCGCGGAAGCACATTCGAACACAAATATAAGGCCCCTTCAAAACTAGTGGAAAGACGCACCATCCGTGCGTCTTTAGAGTGACGAGGAATATTATTCTTGCCAGAATGCCAATCAATGTCCTGCATAAGTATTCTATCGATGGCAACATTTTCTTTCCTCTTCAAGCGAGCACCCCAGTGAGAATCTGAACAAGCGAAACTATGATTTCTTTATCATCACAATGATGATCGAAAACAAATTTAAGCGGAAAGAATGGATTTAGCTCCTTGATTGGGAATGGTGGCTAATGTAAAACCCTTCCCTTCGAGATCTTTAGTATTACTTCAAGAGAAGTCTCATATTTACGACCAACCTGGAGGCATTTTAAGTATGGGAATGAAGAAAAATTAAAGATCAAAAGAAGTAGAAACAAGAAAATTTACTGAGCGGGAGCGGAATTTACGGAGAAACGGTGAAGAAAAGTTGCAGAAAAGATAATAAGGAAAGTAAAAAAGAAGAAGAGAAGAATGAGAAGAATATATATAGATAGAAGAATTCTCGAGAAGATAAGCACATTTAATGCGAAGAGTAGACGTGAACGGTTGAGAAATAGCGGTTGAAAAGGACGTGTCAAGAAATGGATGGAAGAAGAGATACGTGTAATAAATTAACGTAAAAATGCGAATCATGTCAATACGAGAAGAATATGGAAAAATGAACGGCTGCGACATTTTGAAGTACTAATTCTCATGACTTTCTCTCCTTCGCAGAGAAGACATGAGAAGAGGTAAGATGTAGGATCATAATATCGCAACATCAATACCTTTGCGAATTCTATATACAACACACTGCGAAGATATCGCATGATTGGTTCTGAAAATGACGCAACAGATGACGACAGCCTAAACACGAGAAAGTTGTGGAGATCTAGTGAGATTTAGGAGTGTTGCGAAATCTAACACTTGTATACTTGCGAGAATATCGCAAGTCAGATCCTAAAATAAAGGACAGCTTAGCTGTCACCCACTATGTAATATCCTATATAAAGAGTCGAACAAGCTTAAGATAAGGGGAGAGATCTTTTTAGAGTGGAGAGAAAGTTTTGAGGAGAGAGAAAGTCTAGAACAATAGTTGTATTCTTGATTTCATTTCCTATTTGTAAAGTTTTTTAACTCAATTAATAAAAAGTGTGATTGTTGATCTTAAAGATGGGTTGATTATTATGAATTCTTGTGAGGGATGTATTGTAGGATTTCCTGCAACTACATAATGGCGCTAGAAACAGGGAGTGAAGATTGATATTGTGATTTGAAAGATTTGGAGTAGTAGATAAAGAATTTCATATAATTTTCAACAATTCATTAAGATTGAAAAATGGCTAGAAGAAGAAATACATCAAAACAACCAACAACTATTAGAAGGAGTAGGAGACTTGCTGGAAAAGGGAGATATGAAATGGACGAATCTTCAAGAGTGAACACAATAAACAATGGAGAAAATCAAGTTCAATCGCCAATTCAACGTACACCAATACAAAATAGAACTACGTATTATGACAGAGTGAGTGTACATACTTGGTGATCAGATTATGTAGATTAAATGGGAGAAGAGCAGCAATTAGGAAGCAATGGACGAGAGGAGAGAGACCAAGAAGTAATTGGAGGAATAATTCATGAAAATGAAGAGATTGCAGCGTTAGAGGCATTGAGGCAAAGAATACATGAAGAAAGGCGATTAGAAGCAGAAGAACGTGCAAATCTGACAAGGCAAAATCATGAGTTGAGGATGGAAAACATGAGATTACAAATAGAAGGTCAAGAAGCACTACAAGATCAAGTTCAAGGTCAGTTAGAGAAGAAATAAGACGAAATTCGCCTGTAGAAAATGTTAATGAAGATACTCGAGAGGAAATACAAAATCCAGACGAAAAACGTCGTGAAAGAAGAGAAATAATAGAAGATCGTTATATTCAACATGGTGAAATTCTTCAAAATGGACAAAACAACGAAAATCAGGGAAATAGGCAACGTCAGGAATGAAATAATCAAGATGGCGAAGAAAATCAGGGAGAAAGAAGGAGAACATTACATGGGAGAGAAGTTCAAAGAAATCGACAAATAATTAAAGATGAAATCGAAAGGCATTACACTGAACAAGCACGTCTAGCTTGCGAGAGGGAAAGGCGAGAGCGAAGTGGAAGAACAAGAGCTACAAGAGGCAATTCGCGGAAAAAAATCATGATAATCGAAAAGAAGGCGTGAACAAAATCGCAATAATGGTAATATTAATGAAGAATATGATAGAGTACAAAGGAGAGCGGAAAGGCGGCAAAGAAGAAAAAATGGGAAATATAATGGTGTGCGAATTCATGAAAGAGAAGATCGCAGAGAAAGACGAGAAGAAAATGATGAACAAGAAAATCAAAACAGAGATATGAATGCAAAAGAAGAGAGGCGGAGTTAAAAAGACCAATGGATCCAAATTCTGGTGTAAATGAACAAATTTTGAGAGAGCTAGTGGAAATGAGAGGAATGTTAAATAATAAAAGAGAAGGAGGTAGGAGACAACTGGATGAAGCCATAGAAGAAGCTGCGAAAACCCCATTCACACAAGAAGTACAATTAGGAAGAATACCCCCAAAGTGAAATTTACCTGCGTTAACCAGCATTTTTGACGGAACAACTTGTGCAGTACAACACATCAAAGCTTATGTGAGATGTATGCTACAATGGGAATAATGGTAATATCAATGAAGAATATGATAGAGTACAAAGGAGAGCGAAGAAGGTGTTTGAGATCAAAATTATGAAGGTGTGGTTGTTTTATGACTTGTATCAGAAAATGGTTTCTGACTACTTGTGTTGATAATACTTGTGTTATGTGTCTTTAGAAATAGATTGAAAACCTATTTATACAAGTCATTGAGCGCATCCTGATCTCTTAGGAAGTGGAGGAAGTTAAGTAGCGGAGAAGTGGGTTTCCGCGGAAGGTAGTGATCATCGTGTTTCCGTTATGAGGGAAGACTGATCACACGTTCTCCTACTACTCTCATTACTGTTAACCGTCCGTCTTTCATGTCACCTTCTCGTAATGGGCGTGTTGCATGCCGCACGCTGTAAACCGCCGGACCAATACCCCAGTGAGCATCCCCCAGTTTGTGACATGTTTGATGTCTCAAGTGAATGGGTCAAGTCATGTGACTTGCCGCTAAAATCAGCACATTTTAGGTTAAATAATAAATTTTTTATGAAACCAATATTTATAAAGCATTGCTTATAATCGATGTATGTAAAGCATCGCTTTCGAATAAGCAGCTGAAAATAATCGATGTGTTAGAAGCATCGCTGTTTTTGAGCACGATCGAATCGATCCGCGGATTAGCGTCTTAAAAGTAGCACGACCGACCATCTTTGGGTGATCGTTTGAGGACCCTATGGATGTGCTATGACTTGGTCGATCACTCCCTATGGAGGAAGAATGGTCGGTGATCTCAATGCTGCTTTGTTAGTGTTTGAAAAATAAATCTATACCATCCAACTAGGCTGGAGAAGTTGGATGGCCGTGATCAATCTGCGGCAGTTGTCCACTGTCATTGACGCAATTTTTAGGGTTTTAGGGGCCGCGTGGCTAACCCCCTTTTGGGCGAGCGAATCGAGGCGCTGCGTGTCAGTTCGAGCAGGTCGACCGACCTTGTGCAAAGGTGGGTTGCCGGTGATCATGCTGACATCTCCTGGGCCACCTAAAATTAGATCTAAGCCACTCGATTCGGGGCAAAGATGGATGGTCTGATCGATTTGCGGCGGTAGCATATTCTTTGCAAATACCTATTTCTATCGAACGACTTGATGCATTGAGGACTTGTCGTGGGTAAGTCGATCGACCAAGGGAGGAGTTGGGCCAACAGTGAACACGTTGGCGCCTCTTTGATCACTCGAGATGCGATCCGTGCCGTCCAACTAGGCTGGCTAAGTTGGACGGATGTGATGCATTTTGAGACCGTTTTTGCTGGTCTCAACTCGTTTGAGTTACTTATACAGCGCGAGCGCTCATGTTTGGGTTGGCGTTCGAAGCACTTGTGAATGAGGTAAATAGGACTCGATCGACTCGGGCACTAGTGGGCCCGCCGGTGGTCATTATGGTGATTGCCTAGTTTCGCTAGGAGTAGCCTAACCTTGTTAAATCGTGTGGCCGTGATCATTTCTGAGACTTATATTAACAGTCTAGATTTTCTTTAAGGAAATTGTGTTCGATCGAGCTAACTTAAAAGTGTGTCGATACAAAATTCTCTTTGTCAGAGAGTGATGTGGCCTATGTGGGTACTTCCATGCGACCTTTCGGGAGATTCATGCTACTCTGCTGAGAGTGAACATTTGATCGTCATGTCATGTCAATAATGAGAGTTCGGCTGGGAACATAGCATGGGAAAATACTAGGTGAGTCATGCATTAATGGGCAATTCTAGTAGAAGAAAGAATTCACAGAATATTTTGGGATTGCTGCTACGTGCACCATTCTGAGTGAATTTCATATATATATATATATATATATTGAGTTGCTCAATGGTAGAGGAGGTTTTTGCACTCGTCACTTATTAAACGGCTTTACCCCCTGCTGGGTGACAGCGCATTGAATACAAATTTTACAATTTTATCCTTGAACTGAAAACCATCATCAACAACATCTTACATGATTTGTGTGAGACAATCATTTGAATGTTAACTTAGGAAGTTTCGTATTGATCGATTAATCACTTGAAAATTACTTGAAGCTAGTGGTATGTGTAAGTTACCATGTTATCTTCTAAGGATGTTTCGATGATTGAATGAGAGTTTTAGAACTACTACCAATGTCTGGATTTAATACAGTATGCGTACTTTGTATGCAAACTGTGAAGTACTAGTTCAGGTCCCGGAACTCTTGTTTGCGAATTGTGTTTGCGAACGGGCTTAACAGTGATAATTCTGGAACTGTGGCTTGCAAACAGTGTTTGCAAACGAAGACTAGGAAAGTCCGGAACTGTGGTTCGCGTACTCAGTTTGCGAACACAGTGGTTAGGTTCTAAAATCGGTAAGTATGACAATTCATACTCACGAACTCAGGTTCTTTTGCGAACTCAGTTTGGGAACTAAAGTCCCTGGAACTTTAATGAAATATAAGGTATCCGAACTTGTTTTGCAAACCGTGGCATTATGTTCATGAGTTGGTTCTTGTATAAGTACTTTGTACAACTACAAACCAAACCGAATATGTTTCAAGTTGTTCATGAAAATTTCTATGAGATAGTGAACATTTGAACAACTCTCTTAAAGCACATTTAGATTCATTTGATTATCTATCATTATTGATTGATCATCATATTTGATCTAGAAGTGTTAGATAACTAAAAGTGTTCATATGGCTAACTTCGGTTAACTATTATTGAGCCAACTGGTTATACACGCTTAGGTACAGTTCACTCATATCTAAATATAGGTATATTTCATTTGTTTGTATCAAGATAAATACCATCTAACAATGGAGATTGATTGCTTACTTTCTAATTAGACTTAGCTTGAATCTTAAATCGGGAGTTCATCTAACGGTGAATATCAATTGCTTTGTTACTAAGCTATCTTAGCTTTGATTGAAAGCAACCCTGATTTGAAAGACTATATAAGGGAGAACTCTAGCATATGGGAAACCTAATCTTGACATTCTCGTGTGTCCTAGTTGCAAACTAGAGTCGATTCTCCTTTAACCTAGGTTTATAGTTCTTCTGAAAACCATATTAGGGTTAACGACTTAAAGACTTCATTTAGGACTCGTGAAGCCAGATCCAACTATTTTCTCTGTAGTTGCGTATCTGATCTTACTTTTTCTATCGTATTGAGTTTAATCTTCTCTAATATTTTCTCGAGATTTATCTCAGATAGGTAAGATATAAAAAGTAATCACAACAGTTCTTCGTCTCAGACTCTTGTGATTCCGTAATAACTTCTTATGTTAATCAATTAGGTTATTTTGAGGTGACTAATATTTCTAGGATGCTCTTCGAGAGTATAAGACCGGATTATTAGTTGAGTTTCCTGTACACCTTGATCTTTAACTTAAGACGGAAACAACAACCAGAATAGACTTATCTGTGGGAGACAGATTTGTTTACAATTCTTTGACTTTGGGTCTTAGCAACTCTTAGTTGTGGGTGAGATAAGCTAAGGGAATCAAGTGAGCAGAGTTTTGCGAGATTCAAGAGGCGTAATGAACGCGACTGTACCTTAATAGGTGTGAGACTTGGTTAGGGCTAAACTACATTCCAGTCCAAAGTTAACTTGTAGTAGGCTAGTGTATGTAGCGTCTTAATACAGTGTGGTGTTCAAGTCTGGACTAGGACCTGGGGGTTTTCTGCACTTGCGGTTTCCTCGTTAATAAAATTTATAGTGTCTGTGCTATTTCTTTTCCGCATTATACTTGTTTATATAATTGAAATATCACAGGTTGTGCGTAGTTCAATCATAGTTGATAAATCCAACCTTGTTTGTTGGATATGACTTGATTGACACTCAGACATTGGTCTTTGGTTCCATCTGAGTTATTCTCATAACAATCAGGTTCACGAATTTCTATTTGTTTGATTTAACTGATTGCGTTGAGAAAATAGATAAAGCTCTTTGATATATATTCTGATTGAGACTCAGTAACTTGGTGCTCTCAGATTTATATTGGAGTTTAGTCCATACAGATTGAACGAATTAGTTGGGTGCGGTTGTTATACCCCCCGCGTTTTTAATTGGCATCAGAGAAGTCAAACACGCGAAGACCTCATAAGTCTGTGTTTGTAGCAATCTGACTATATGGACAGAAGTGATATCTCTATAAAAGTACTGTCAGTCTTTGATGGCTCGAATTACTTATGGTGGAAAATTGTTATGCCTGCTTTTCTTCAAGCGCGTGATTTTCAATCATGGGTTCGTTTTGTAAATGGATACGATCCTCCAACAATTATAGTAGACGGTGTAACTGTTGCAAAGGATATATGAAGATATAATGAATCCGAGATTAGCGCTGCAAAGCAAAATTCATACGGGTTAAACGCCATTATCCATGCCATTCCCCAGATCTTCAGCACCATGTGACTACGTGCACTAAGTCTAAAGATGCTTGGGATATCTTAGCAACCGTATTTAAATGGAATACCTTTGAGAAAGAAGTTAGGCTTCAAAACCTAAATTCTGATTGGGAAAACCTTAGTATGGCTGATGAAGATTCATTTGATGAGTACCTCTTCCACAATCAAGATTATCAGAATATATACTGAACAGATCTTACTTGCGGAGAAGAGACAGTACCTCTTCCACAATATTAACGTTGACTAAACTCGATTTATTGGTGAGGAAACATGGGAGCATGACAACTTGTTTTCCTACAATTTGTTATCTTATTCTTTCTTGTTTTGTATCTAAATGTGGATTAGTATTCATATACACAAGATGGCGAGTGCTTATGAAGTTGCAAAGATTAAGTAGATCCACCTTAGATACATGTGAAACACAAATCAGATTACTGCGTTTCTCAATACATATATACGGGTAGAGATATAAACTGTGATCCTAAATGCATACTGAATCAGAAATTTATACAAACACATAAAGCAAACTTATAGCTACCGCATCAAAAAAAGTTTTGCTCATTATGTTGTTGTTGATAGGTGTTAACTTCTATGTAAAAGTTGATTAATATAATGTTGAATACCATCTAGAAGAACTAAACACTCAGAGAATCTAAACTCAAAGCATTATGGTTTCCTACTTTTCGATGAATGTAAAGATGAAATGTAGTTTGCGAAGCTATCTCTATTATTAAAGGGATAATACCTTGCCGCAAGCTCTCTATAGCCATAAGAAAATGCAATTCACCATCAATCGAGTTTCATCCCCTACATTGTACTGCTAATCCTGTCATCGCATCTTCCACTGGACACCCATATTTCCGACCCATCTGCAACTGTCATTAAACCCCCATTAAATGAAATGCAGTGAGTGAATGTGAGCATCTAATTGAGTTTCTTTTGTCTCCATTGCAATTAATTCAATTATCCAATCATTACCGCCTTTTTAGGAGTTTCTTGATATCTCTCATGTACAATCTTTGGAAAGAGGATACATATAATTCCCTGTAACTGAAAATCACAAAATTAAAATAGCAAACTAAAAGGAAAACGAAAAAGAAATAAAGTAAAAAGAGAAGAATAGTTACATGAATCTTAGCCTCATCGTTACTATTTGAGAATTCAATTGTTTTACAACGAAAACAATGACGCTGGGTATTAAAAAAAAATTGAAAAAGTGAAGAATACTTACCTAAATCTTAGCCTCAACGTTACCCATCGATATGATGGTATCACAAACCGGTGGAGTAAAAAATTGAGACGAATCTCTGCTTGGCATTTTCACAAACAAAGAAAAGTGTGTGAGATAAAAATAAAAACCAAAAGCGAACACCATATAATGCTTACCGCTAAGAGAGCTCTTTTAAAGAAAATTCCTTGTAACGCACTGCGATAAAGCAAATGTAGTAAGAGAAATAATGCATCAAATTTAGTATTTAACAATTTTACTAAACATATTATTAATTGACTGAATGTTGAAAAATCCACAATTAGTACAATCAAATTGAAACATCTCAATCCAAACTACATTTGAAGAAACCAAAATATACTTGAGGATTAATTGAGGATTCAACTTTTGGGGATGAATTGATTCATGAAGAAGATGTTGAGCAGTAAGAGATAGACGGGGTTAGTTTTGATTATGGACTTCTTTCCTGTTTATTTAGGAGGTGGGGAAGAAAGTGGGGGTAGTTGTAGTTTGATTGAAGTTTAAAGTACATGAAGAAAGGAAGTAGGAATAGTTTAGAAGGTGAAAGTAGAAGTGGGAACAGTTGGTGAAACCTTCGAATAGAAGTGGGGGAGAAGTTTGTCAACGGATGGTGTAAGTAGGGTGTAGGGATATTCATTTTGTTAATAGATGTGGGTCCAGATTGAATGAGAAAGCACCATTTTACAATACTCAAACCAAAATTGTCCACATCAGTTTTTTGTGGGGCCAGAATGAATGAGAATCAAGTATTGAGTTTCAATTATCATCTAGTTAGATGAGATTTAAGAGTGGTGTAGCAGTTTTTCTGACAAAAAAAGCCAGAACTACTGTGTGTGTTTTTTTTTGAAACATAATATGTTTTTTTTTTTTTTTTTTGAATATGATGAGTTTGTTCCTCCTGATATTGAAGATGTAACCCTTAGGGACAAACTATCCGTAGCTATCTATATACTCTACAAGTAGATTTTCTTCTTGAAGAAAAAAAAAGAGGTAAGTTTTTTTATTTCTAGTCTCTCGGGATGAATAATCGTGTCCTTTTTTAAAGGAAAACTTGAAATAATGACCGACGTACTGAACCACGGTATCAGGAGGAACTTCGTACGAGATGAACCAGATGAACCACATCCTAATCAAGTATAGCACCTTCATACGAGCTGACTCGTCTAGGTTACCAGTTCAAGTTCATGATGCAGAGATAGAAATAGAAAGGAATGTGCATTAATATTACAAGGCCTTGTCAGAAATATCAAAATTACAAATTAAACTAGTAAAGTACTTGATATTCTTTAATCTAGCATCTGTCTTGCAAGAGCCTTCAGAATCCATCTGCAAAACGAGTAACCAAGTCCTAGGCATCACTTCGTAGTTAGAACAGTGTATGACTATCCATTTCTTTCCCCATTAAGTAAACCTGTAGCTATTAATAAACTAGATCTATACAATATGTAACATTAAAAATCTTGAACTTCTGATCAAGACAAGCCTTCAAGAATAACCCGTCGAGCTCACTGAATCCACAGTGAAAGTTTTAACACTAATTGTAATCTCATTGACCACAGAATCTATCCAGCTCAAACCTCAAGTGGAAGCTTCAGTAGCACAAGTAACCTTGACAAGGAGAGTCAGTCGAACTTATTGAATCTATAGTGGATGTTTTTAATAGCACCAATAAACTTAAGAAGCTTTAAAAGCAAGCCGGCCTGAAATCAGACAAGCAGCAACATAGAGCTTAACTGAGAGGATGAATGAAAGACACCGGCAACAACAAATAGTACATGGTGGTTGTTTAATTCCACGAAAACTTCATGGCACCAAAATAAGCATAATGAAATGACATAGGCCATCTGGTAGAGCACATTCGATTAGTAAAAGATGTTATGGATATGGCAAATATTTGAAGCAAACAAACCATCCGAAAGCATTATTTCTGGGAGGCACCCCTTTCAGAGTATTCAAAACAGAATTTCTCATACTACACAAAGAAGTAAGATGTCATTGGTTTCTAAATCTCCAATATTAGAACGTTTAAACTAGTACTAGAAAAGAGATCATGAAAACATTACTCATAAAGTTCTCTACATGCCACAGAAGAACATAAACTACAATAAGAAGACATGTTTACACATCACCCTCTTATAATGTAATATTGCATGTACCTAGAGTTGGTAAATAATCCCAACGAATAATGTCTACTGCCAATATCAAATTATGAGAAAGATAGGTAATTTTTTTATAATGGTCAGTAGTCAAGCTAGTTTTACATGGCATTATTTCATTCATGAACCCCCTAGCCACCACCCAAAAACGCAACGCATGACAACCAACTGCTCAATAAAATGTCGGCCGCAAAATAGTAGTTACGAATCCGAAAGTAACCATTACTAAGCCAATTTATCAGTAGTGCAAACACAGAACTCTTAAAATGGAAAACACTAACCTTAATCCAATATGCTAGGGGAATAACGATATAAAAACCATTCATATAAATACACAATAAATAAATCATATTCATCGAAAATGATAGAAAGACATATGCTAGTCCAATTATCATTATAACAAGAATAGTCTTCAAGTTTAGCAGTGAGACGGCAGAACACAGATGTTTTCAAGAAAGCAAATAAAGAACGCGCGATTGGGGATACTTAAACTAATTGGGATATAAATTACTTCCCCCAACCAATAGTATCTGCTAAGGGGTGTTTTTGGGGGCGAAAATACTAAAATACCCCTTCCCCAAAATAAAAATCAAAAAACTTAAAATCATATCCCCATTTCTCCACTCCCTTTCAAATTAGAATTTCCCCCGCTCCCTTTCAAATTCTAAATTTTCCCCACTCCCTTTATTTTCTTCACCATCTCTGCCGGCTCCTCACTTTGAAAACAATTTTTTTTTATCATTCGGAAGCGATGAAGACCATGCCGGTAGTGATGAAGACCATGCCGGTATTGATGATGACCATGCCGGAAGTGATGAAGACCATGCCGGTAGTGATGAAGACCATGCCGAAGTGATGAAGACCATGCCGGTAGTGATGAACACCATGCCGGAAGTGATGAGGACCATGCCGGTAGTGATGAAGACCATGTCGGAAATATTTTTTTACATCGCCGGAAGTGATGAAGATCATGCCGGAATTGATGAAGACCATGCCGAAAAATGGTGCCGACATGCTTGGTAACTAACATTCAATGTCGTAACTAGATGCCGGCATGCTCGATAGAAATCTATCAATGGCGGTACTCAAGTGAAAAAATATTCAATTTTATGGATACTTTACATCATGTGCCGGCAAAGGAATTTAAGCAACATATTATGCCGTTAGCGATGCCCAGAAGCATGCTCGAGAATTGTCTTAAACAGTTGGTGATTAAATCCAGAAAATTTCAAAACTGAATAGGTTTTGGATTCAATGCCGTAACTTCCTGATCGGGAGGGGCTACGCCCCCGCATCCCGGATAGTGGCAACATTTATGAAAATTTCCAACAAATGCGGCATGGTCGTAGTATGAATACAATGCCGATAATGTCTTCTTGCCGCATTGTATTCATACTAAATCCATGCTGCACCGAGCTATTTCAATTTGCAACAATGGTGGATTCAAAGAAAAAAAATCAAATTTTCAACACGTTAGCACCTTTACCTGAGTATTTGGAGTGCTTGTACAATCATCCTCCATTTTTACCAAGTTCCCTTTCAATTTTTCCCCTCTTTCTACTCTCACCCCACTCATCCAAATACAAATAAAAATACACATTAATCATTTATCAAATAATCTTATGATTTTCCTAATTATAATTAACCACTAAACCCGATTAGTGAGGGGTAGATTAGGTACTAGGTAAAATACTTATATAAGGGGTGACCCTGATTTGATATTTGGATCCAGTTTTTGTCATTTTTCTATATCCCCAATTAGTTTTAGTATCCCAATCGCGCATTCCAAATAAATCATGTAATCTAACCATCTATGTAAAAAAAAAACGATTCTTAAAATACTCACCAATATTGTTTTTCCTGAAGTCCATTATGAGGCGGCGTGATAAAAGAAAGGCGACTTGCTGGCGTATGGGGCGTCACAGCCCAACCCTTTCCGTTTGATGTTTTCAGGAGACGCAGCGTCAGGATGACCAGCGAAGAAGGCGAGATTAATTACTAGTGTGTAAACCATTCCATAAAAGAGGAACATAGAGAAGCGAGGAGACAGTAAAAAGTCGCGGACCATACTTGCGGGCTTTAAGAGATAAAGCAAGACTTTAACAACTCTTTTCCGGTGGACCACATAAATTAGTTACCTATATGTCCCTTCAAGAGAGAAGTGGGGACATTTGGGAAGAGCTAAGAGAATAGGAAGAAATCAGTGAAATGGTATGAACGATAACTTTGCGGGTTAGAGTGAACTTACTAAAAGGAAGTAAATGTGAACTATTCTTTTAACCGACTAACTTCATAAAGATATCCAGACAGTATGGATGAGCGCTTGTGTCGAACCGCGTAAATCAATGTCTCTTTTCGTTTAGCATTCATGTGTCTTATTTTGTATTCACTTCTGAATCTATCATTTTTTGGATGTTGATGAGATCATGATAAACATGAGGTTTGAATCAATAGATAACATCTACAACTGTTTACTTTTCTCACACTTTAATCACGTGCCATATTCAATTCTTTGAAGGAGATTGTTTGTAGTCTGCGTGAATACTTCGATTTAAGTCTTCACAATGAACTAAACGGTTATGTCTTTCTGACACCAGCTCTACACTCAAAATTTTACCGAAACATATACAAACGGATCATGTTTAAATAGTTTCCAGCACATATGGCATCAATTATTTTTCTATTGTACCTATAGTGATCTGGGTCTTTTGCAGCCTTTAACTAAGCGGATCATTTTAGGGCTATTTTTATATATTTATATCCATTGTAACATTTTCAGCTTACTACGGGCGTTGTAACTTCTAGCAATGGATCTATCTTTAACTTCAAATGTTTGCACATAAAATTTCCGCGATAGATAGGTTTTTTGCAAGCAACTTAAACACACGTAGACATATTCAATTAATTCCCGCACATCAAATACATGTTTCATATTATATTATTAAACCAATAATTTGGATACACTCTTTTGCCACTAGAAATAGGCTTATGAGAATCAAGTTTGAACCTAACAAACTTCTTGGAAGTGGACTTTGTCTCAGGTTTCTTTTACCTCAATAACTCTCATAGGGAACACTACAATGGAAAGAACACTAAGAATCACGGAAAGACAAAGAGTACCTCAAAGAGCGCCTATAGGACCTCATGAGTAACAGGGAGCAAGCCGAGAAGGGAAGCGAAATGACTCATGGCGGGACAAGGCACGAATGATGAAGCACATTACTTTTGAATGCGGTATCATTGATGGAGCAGAAGGCAGCAGCGGCTTCTAAAGCGTTGCCCACCTAACGTGGAGCTTCTCAAGTGGTGGCCTCCAAAGTTAGCGCGGCTACAACGAGGCCGTGACCTGAAGCGATGCTGGCGAATCGGTAATCGAGGCATTACCTACAGGATGCGTTGAGCAATGAAGCCAAAAGCCCGAGCCAATACGCGCGGCCCCGGTTCAAACCGATTCGCATTAGGAAGCGGCAAATCAAGAATCAAACCGGTCTGTAGGCGCTGGCATGGCTGAAGAGAACTAAAGAAAGGAATCGCGGACACTCTGCGGGCGTGACGCCTGTAGCCGAAGACGCAGGAAAGCGATTAAGAAGATCCTCAAAGCGTAAAGATTTGGAAAATGCGACCAGGGAGCGAGCTAACTGCGAAATGCGAATAGAGACGTGAGATGATCCTCTAAAACATCCTGCGACGTTAATCAAGAGAATACCTGAAAGAGCGCGAGGAAAAATAAGAGGTGACCCCGAGGCCCACCATGAAACTTGGGACTACTATGGCGAGGAGCGCGTTGCTTCGCGACCTACGAGAGAGAGAGCGGCAGTGCTATTCAGAGCAAACAACATTTTGGCAATGGAAGTCTTAAATGCGGAGAGATGCTCAGCGAGGGAATAATCAAATCAGACGCCAGGCAAGGAGGTGGAAGACTAGAAACCAGGGTTGTAAGGAGGCGACCGGCGACACGATGCGTAGCGATTGGCTACAACTTTACTGGCATTCCTTGAAGTGTCAGTCCCACGTCTTTTAGATCTGTTCTGACCAGGTCCACGGATCCAGGCTGCCCCACCTACGATATTACAGCCAGGGTAATAGCCAGGTGATGGGACTATACTATAGAATACTTCCCATGTATAAACACAAAAGGATCGCGTTATCTTGGTTTGATAACCTCTTGAAATACAGGATCTGCATTGATTAATATGATATTCTTGAAAAATTCTTGTACTTTAGCTGTACTAACAAGGTTGTGAACTTGGGGATGGACAAAGCTCTTCTTCTCACTTTACAATTAAATAAGAAGGTCCACATTACGAATACCCACGGATAGGTGGCTGAATGACCACAGGACATGGACAGAAGTGGTGAGTATTAATACAATACAAATGGGACTTGACAAGGATGAGCCCATTGTTTGACCAAAAATCCTGGTACCACCCCAACCAGAGGAAGATTGAGAATAATCATAAAGCTTGCATATCTGGTGGAAGAAATTCTTTGAGAGAACACAGAAACCGCGAAGCTCCAGCGACATAAGCGAGATGACCTTTCAGCAGGAACAAGCATGCCAGATCCAGCCGATTGCATTAAGGATCAGCAAGACGACCACAAAATAATTAGTGAAAATTTGAAGACGAGAGGTCTACACGAAGAGCTCAATACAATTACCTCTGGAAATCTTAAGAGGAGGAGATGAGGCCGCTGAAAACTTGATATGTACGGTCAGGGAAGCAACCACGACCTGGAGGAATCAAAATCATGTTTCAAGCTTCTACGAACTTTAGCAGAGAAGTGCAAAATCTCAGGAATGATCGTCTAAAAGTGATAGATGGGGATCTAGAAAAGAAAAATATACTTTAAGAAAATTTGCAGAAGTGATGAGGCTAAGCTAACAAAGCAGGTCCAATTACGGAAGATGCACACTTAAATTGAATACTATATCACATTAGGAAAGCAAGACCAACTAACTTTACTGTAAATGGGGAGAAAAGATTGGGGGAAGCAATTTGAAGACTATTTTATGAAACTTTCTGATTTAGGCGGGAAAGAAGTAGGAGATCGAGAGAATGGATGGGCCTTTTCCTTCCTTAAAGGTGAGGACATTAAGAGATGACATGGAAGATCAGCGTCCTTTGATCCTCCCACCTTGCAATCTCAAGGGATGCTGACATAAAGAAAATCTATAAGCCGATGGGCACAATAAGCGTCCTTTGACATTTCTGATGCAACTATACAAGCATTATGGAGCAATGAGCAACTCTTGACCTAGCACTATACCATCTATAGGTTCAGTAGTAAATACAAAGCCTCTGGGGAATATTGTTTTGCGGTGCGTGCAGGTCTTTGTGAAAGTTGACTTTTAAAACCTGGTCACCTGTGGTGGGCCCAGCGCCTTAGCCCCTCTGATACGGTATTGGATGAAGATGGGTCCCTAAGATTAAGGAGTCATGACTACCTATCATCAATACCTTAGGTTTCCCTGTATCTAAGCGTAATAGAGATCAAGGGTGATCAAGCTTAGCAAAGAATGCAGGGCAATGCAAATACGACTCAACAATGAAGAAGATAGAAAGAAGAAGAACCGTGAGAGCTCAGACCAAGGTAACGTCAAGACAAAGCCACTTCGATGAATGCTTGGAAGAAATCTAGGGAAAACGCCAGGGACTAAGCGGGGAACGGAAGCATCAGCATCAGTATAACTTGGGGATGCTTTCTGCATGAAGACAAAATCGAACATGCCAAATAGCAATTAGAAAGTTCCTGCCTTGGAGGGGAGCCAAACCCCACATTCACATCCTTGGAGTGATGAGGAGTTAACATGGAAGTCTGAGGAGAGAATCCAAAAAGAATCAGTTACGAACTCTAATGGGCGAGAGAAACTGGAAAGCCTACATTGGTAAAACTCTTAGAGAATAACATGGACATCTTGGTAAACTAAACATGCAGATGGGCTTAGAAGACATTGTATGAGATACTTGAAATAAGCTTGAAGCACACACATTAGACAAAGATACAAAAGAAGGTATCTAGATATCTGGCGGTAAGCATTCTAGCTGTTGGAGAGGAGGCTGAACATTTAGGAAGTCAAATATCCACTTGGATCTACAACATAGTAATATTCAAAAGAAAGATAAATTAGAATTAGGAAAGTCACGTAAAACTTCACCAACTTGAACAACGATACTTAAAGACGATTATCACTCTGAGCATTGATCAACTAATTGGCGTGATGAAAGGACTCGAAAACTATCGATGCAATGAATGGACCTCGATACAATCAATATTTAGCAGAAAGATCGCGACACTATCTGACATTTACCGCAGGCTCTATTTTCGATGAACGAAGCATGCCTACCGGACTCCGGAAACTAGAAGACAACATATCAAGATGGTGATGCTATTTTCAAACCATGGATTAGCCGAGGACATGGAAGTACGTTGATGATATGCTAGTAAAAAGCGATTAAGGAAGAACCATTACAAGACTGAGGACGTCTTAAAGCTATGAGAGAACAATATGAAGGTAAGCAGGAGAAGTGCACAGCAGATAACATCGAGGAAGAATTCCTGAATTACAGTGACAAAAGGAACGTTAAATGAATCTGCAAAATCAGACCATAAGAACATGCCATCTCAAAGAACCTAAAAGTACAAAAGCTCAATGGATCCACCTGGGCTCATAAGCCAGGAAAGAGGTTCATCAGGAATCCTCGAGATAGATACAGCTCTTTCAATATATACTAAAGAAGGGGACAAGGAATTTGGGTGGGTAGAATCTTGAAGCCTTCTAGGCATCAAAGCATGATGCCTAGCGAGGGATCCCTATCCTTAGAAACAGGACTAATGAAATGTGGCATTATACATTAAACAGCAGAACGATCTGATAAAGCCTTGTTACTAGTCAGGCCCACAAAGGAGGAAGCGACCAATCTCACTAACATATAGAAGCAAGACCTGGTCATGGAAAGAAACTACACAAGAATGGAACTCATTGATTTGTGCATGCATTATGAAAGTCCTGTAGCCAAAGGACATGCTTTCTAGCATGAATAAATGTATCCCGTGTCGAACTTACTTAAGCCGTCCTCAAGGGAAGGAAAAGTGGGACTAACGTAGCAGAATGGAACGCATGCCTGGAGCCAATTCAACATCGCTATGGGCTTGACACTCGATGCATGATGTTATGGAACTTCATGAGACCTACCTTTGGAACCGCTGAAGAAAGTGCTTGTACAAGGATGGAGGGCGCGAGCGCCGGAAATGAAAAGCAAGAAAGAAGACTGAAATACTCTTGAGACGTTAAGCCGACAATGGAGGGTCTTTGTTGGCTCGAAAATGAGAGGAAGCGAGGATAGGCGTGTCGTCATCACCACCATGAGATATATGGGATACTGCGCGTTGGATTGGAATTTGAAGGCCTGCAAACTAACATTGCAAATCGAAGGAGTGGTCCGTATCGACGTGGTGAAAATGAAATCTGAAAGTGTGGTTAACCAGTGACTCACAACTTCGTCATCTGACGATAGGTATTTCTGAATGCAATCGTCACAATGAGACACTAATGGCATACGAGAAATGCAATTGCAAGCGTTGATTTCCCGAATACCAAGAAATCAGAGTTAAGAACATACAAGCCCAGGAAAGACAGAACGCACAGCGGATACCTTGGCATATATATCATCCATGCTCAAGAGCGAGGATGTCAAAGCAATCAGAATCAACTTTAAGGTAATAAGACCATCATCAAGCCCCAAGAGATAATATCTGTGACTATTAGCACCAAATCAGGAGGAAGGTATCTGGCGATGACCTTAGAACAACATTTTGGCGAACTGGAGGAGGCGGTGACATCATCGACAAAAGCGAGATGACAATAATTGATCAGGAAGAAGATTGAGAGAATCGAAATCAATTCTTTCCTTGGAAGAAGCTCCAGAACCTTCTAAGTGAAGAATTTAGAGAGGAGAGTGATCTGAGCAGGAGGATCATCATTCAAGGGCGGAATATCCTCTTGAGAAAATCATTTCTAAGACACTTAAATGCATTGCTATCGATCGAAGGACATGCCATCTTGAAAGACGTCCATAGAGAGGCGGCGACAGGGAATCATGATGAATAGAGATCCCTTACCGAATAAGGTAGAAAGGCGCGAGGAACACTATTTGTGACAGCCATGATCAAGACATGGCGAGGACAAAGCGCGAAAAATGGCAAAGATATCAAGAGGAAGTTTCAACGTGAAAAGCGAATCACGCCCGACCATAAAGTTGAACTACGTCAAGCGATCCATGACTTACAAAAATAGAAGATGTCGACATAATGGGCTTGGTTATTAATAAGAGAGACAGAAGAAAGATTCTAATAATTATGGCAAGATTATGTGGGATCAAACAACTAAAACAACAACTTGCCAAAGAATCTTCGTGTGACGACAATGTGAAAACGCATTAGCAAGTAATTTAGAAGCCATTATACTCAAATGAAGAATAACGTAAACATAGAAGAAAACTAGGAAGGATCTTATGAAGAAATTGATGTCTGAAGATTGTTATTAATATCATATGAGGAATACCATGAATAAATGCAAAATTGAGTCAATAGTTGTACATTAAAGTATCATCCTTGTATAAATCTTTATACATAAGAAAGCACAGAAGAAAAGGAAGATAATTTAATTTTTAGAGAAATGTATTACTTTAGGAAGATATTATTTAGGAGAAAAATTCTTTTTAGGAATACTTTTTGAAAATTTATTTCAAGCATCCATCTACACTAGATTAGATCTGACTCTACAAAACATATAGATTAATGAATTGTAAATCTAAAATTCTTATTAACCTCAGAAATCTTAGTGAAAAATGTGAATCATAGTCCGCTGATAGAACCATATAAACATCTTGTCATCATTTATAATTTAACATTTTATCTTCATTTCATATGTAATGAGATTTAGATCTAAAAAATTATTACTCAGAATATATTGAGAAATTATGATGTACTGGGATTTCTGTATTACGCTTACTTAAAGCTAAACTTGGGAACTAATCTTTGTTGATTCAAGGTTTCAAAGTCAACTCATTACAAAATTGTGGAGAATTAATTGGGTCTATAAACTTTGAGAGAAAACACAAATCCAACAATTCAAAGACATGAAAAAGAAAAAAAAAAAAACCGCAAGTTTAACGTGATGAAATTCGGAAAGTGATAATTTTAATGGAAGATTTCCATATTCGGATAAAAAAGAAAAAAAGAGCAATTTCATGAAGAAATAAAGAAGAATGAAGAGGAATGAAGGAACAAAACGATGTGATTTATCACAAGCAGAAAACTACTTGGAATACAGTTTGGTGATGAAGAAGACTTGATATTCGTAGTCAATCCATGCAGTCCATATTTTTCACATTTTTTCTACAACTAGAGAGAGAAAAAAAGAATAAGGAAGGTGTTATCTACGAATATTGTAAGCAAAGTACTTAGATGATGGAGGGATTAATTATGGGAGTTGAGGCTCGCGTGAATCAATTCATAAAACACAATATTTTCATTTGAAATGAAGGAGGGAAGAGACAATGAAGTGGCAATATGAGTCTTCCCTATCCGCTGACAGCAACTGGCAGAATGGTTGTGCATGAGTATACTAAGAGTGGATATGGGATTCAACCTCATCACTATATTTTCCATATATTTTTCAGACGGTAAAGGGTAGGATGAACTCAAATGGAAGCATTATGTGTTTCTTTCACAAGCAGGTATTCGCTAGGTGCGTCTTCATGAAGAAGTATAACATGGTCATGAATTTAAATCTTTCCACTTACTTATGAAATTTTATCGGTACCAACGAGTATCTAAAGAGAGTGGAATATGGTCAAGCCTTGTTAGCATTATAGATCCTTTGCTAAAAAGGATGTACGATTGAGTCATTGTTTTAGTGAAGGAGACTTAAAAAGTCAGCATGAGTGCGGTTCATTCTGCTCTTAAACGCTTTTATGACTTATAAGCGCAGTGATAAAGAATTATAATATTCATATGTTTCTTTAACGGCTTAGCAAATAACTTGAGATGGTCAACATTGAAGAAGAGATTTGATATCTAGAGTTGAATCTCCCCATTCTGGAATTTTTTGCACTTACAAATGTTTACGCTGCGAGCGTTGAAGCGCATGAACGCGCCAGCAGAATATTGATTCTTCATTCAAATGTTTGCTTTTGCAGTCGCTTTGACAATCTAGCAAGGATATCTGCATAAAAGAAAGAAAATAATATGAATTCATATTTGAGAACGCCCATGAGAAGCGAGCTACTTGATTAGTTAAGGAGGCATGAATGTACAACAGCGTTATGGAATCAATTCTTGCTTCTGCATATTTATTTAGTATCAATTACTTGCGGATGCCCTATTGCAAGAAAGAAAATTAAATGATTATCTCGCAGAATTAATTTACTTAGAGAAGATTTAAACGAGTTGAAAGTATGATGTGAGAATATGCGAAAGCGGTCCAAAAGGGTTCAAGTCTCATTTCTACGCTTCTTTTTCGCTGCGAATAGCTTATATTTTATTAGGCGTTTATTACATTTCAAGGATACTAGCCATGAAGCAAATCATATACTTATGAAGACAACAACAACTAACAACGAATCACAAAAGCTAAATATACTTTCTTTGAACATTTTACTTTCTGAGAAAAATAAAGATTTTTAGTTAGTTAAGTCTAGTTTGAGTTCAGTTAAAATTATAAAGTACTAAGATTTCAAAGATTTCGATTACAAGGAATCTTAAAGATTTCAAGAATTTGAAGAAAAATCGCATAATTTATATATTTTCTTGAATATTTACTTTACTTCAAATGATATTGTGATTCAAATCTCATTCTCACGCTTCTTTTGCTATGAGATAACTATATTTTAATATGACGTTTATACATTTCGGAATCATAACCATAACAAATCATATATATAGAACAACAACAACATAGTCCACATAAAAGCTAATGCCACTTTCTTTGAACATTCACTACGAGAAAAATAAAGGAGTGCACCGTTGATTAAAAAAAAATTACAAAAGAATTCAGATTTCAAGGATTCCAAAATTATAAAAAATTACTGAATTTCAAAGATTTCTAAATTACAAAATCTTAAAAATTTCAAGATTTGAAAAAATCACGCAGTAAGTTTATATATTTTTCTTGAATATTGCTTTACTTAAAATAATCATGATATTAACAAAATGGTAAGAAATGGCAATGAAAAATGAGTGAAGAAGGAAGTAAACGATAAATGAATGAAAGGATGAATGAAAGAATGTTATAGATGATTATGAATAAGTAAATAGATAACTTACTTGAATGAAAGCGAAATGAAAATCAAAAATGAATG